>KN886537.1:52642-71268 GCA_000934455.1 Apostichopus parvimensis
TTTGCCCCCCCACTTTCACAACTCAAATCCCGCCCCTGCACAAGACCCTGGTTCAATGAATCCCCTATGGATACACCTCTGCATATACACCCCTCCACTATGTAACTTCCTATGAAAAGAAATTCAAAAGCCACAATGTGTCACATAATAATCTTTGATAATTTTTACTAATATCCAAAAGATACACAAAAGATTGACAGACAAGAAATGTATTTATTTCAAAATGTTTCTCTTTTGTAGTTTCAAAATGAAGTATTTACAATATCCAATGTGCTCTGAACAATCAAAAAAAAAGTTCAGTTTTACATACGATAAACTTACAAAACAAGAAAACCTGACAAACAAATTTGTCATTGCTAATCTATTAACATTGAACAGTGATGAGTCACTGCTCAGTTCTTTATACATGATTAAAGGTTTGGTATTATACAAGGCGTTAAGCGGCCCTTTTCTTTCCCGTGGATTCTGAGGATTTTTTCTTTGTTGTTACCACCCACAGTGCAAGTCATTATCTTTTATCAGGTATTCCAACTTGTTGACAGTAATACAAATTAAACAACCCCAAAGCTGCAACAGGATTATCACTCTCAATATTGACACATCAAAAAGTAGTAGTAGCATGGACACTTCGAAGTTCGGACACCTAAGCCTTAAAACACCCCAAAACTATATCTTCTGGTATAAATCACCTGAAAATATACTTGATATGGTGGGAGAAGTGTGTTATATTATGATACACGGCCAAACTTTCTTTCCTGCAAACTGTTTTCACGTTGCATTCCAAGAAGATTCTTCGTGATTGTTGGACTGGTATTTCTTTGCTAGAGTATTGCGAAGTTCGGACACCCGGCCCACAGTGTGGCGCTGGTGATAAAATTGGTGGCGCAGTTGCTCTTTCAGTAATTATAACAGACTTCATAGATCTCCGTCATTTTATTGACAAATATGTAAGTACTTACTTGCACACGGGTCATTTTGGAGAAAAAAAAAAGGTAGTCACGGGCCTTCCTACTGGTTTAGCAGTATGTCTCAATGCTTCTCTTAAAGCAATCTTTGCTGGAGCGTCCTCCTGGAGTCTTGCTACATGACCGAAAAATCTCAATCTTCTATGTGCGACTATGGATGACCACATCAAATAGCTACAATCTATTATTGGGTCTTCCCCTGATACATGTGTATATGGCTTTACAGCATTGTCAAAATACACTTTTCCAGAATAATAAATTGTATCTTTCAACCTAGAGCAAATTAGGATTATAAAGTTACAAATCTCTACTTGGGTGAGATGTGTTTCATCAATGTTTCTGTCAGTCAATCAATACATAGTTAGTAATATGAAGTCTAAGGAAAATCACCCCAGAGAGAGATCATGGCAATGTAAACCAAACCAATTTGACTGATATTGATACATTCTCAGCCCAAGTTTTCCCCTATACTGTGTAGGATTAAAATACCCATTGAATAGAGAACAAATAACACTGACTTGCTCTTCTAGCTGAAATTATATATCTAGGTATACGGTCATTGCACACATGTACCCCATATTCATTTACTGTGTTATATATATATGTAGCTGCACTAATATAGACACTGTAGTTGCCATGCTAAAATGTCTTAGTTGTGACGTCTATTTTGAATGCAAGTTTTCATCGACAGAGCTTTCACAAAAACAACTTGAATCGATATGGTCAAAGGAGAAAATATCAATATTGTATTTTCTTAGCATTTTCATGAAATATTTATATATAACCAGATACCAGAATTATCCAGCAAACCTTAATGCATGTGGGAATTTAGAGAAATTTCAATTGCTTCCTAAATTTTCGTTCAAAAGTACAAATCTATGCCATTCTGACTAATCTGTAGTTGAAAGATAAACCTAAAGTGCTAAATCAGAGCAATTGTCATTCCTGCCAACCTTTTTAAAGAACATCTGAGCTGTTAGCATCTTGAAATTACGACATAGCAACATATTAAATTCCTAAGATCTTTGAAGCCTGATGTAGATATGGCAATCCCGGACCACGGGCAGTGTTGAGGGTGCTGGGGTGGCGGGTACGGACTTTTAAAATCCAGATTATTGGCAACTGAAGCCTCATTGCAATGGAACATAAACAACACAAACTACAGGTTGTCAAGCCAATGCTTATAAGAAATCAATCCTGTCAGTTGATCACCTTCCAGTTTCTCTTATCAAAGTCCTTGTCAAACTTGTTATAATTGTCATCTTGCTAAAACTCTGAGCCATTTGTCACAAGGCTTAGCATCTGCTCCCAGAAGTCTCCCATCTCGATGACTGATTACTTCTGTTAATATAATGCTGATTGTTGCAAGAGGTGTAACATCTCCTCCGACCAGCTGACCTCTTTGACACGATGATGATGGAACAACCGCATCTCAACTCAATCTGGAGGCTACCTTTGACTCTCGTATCTTGAAGTCCAAACCGAAAAGACAGGGAATCCCTCTAAATTAAAAATCTTCTTGAAGTGGGATCTTCAAAGCCAGCAATAGATTCAGCCACAAGAATTTTGTTCATGTTCACCAAAAATGCCTGTTTTACTGTTCTGTGTGATACACCTAAGACTGTCTAAACTCAGTCGGTACAATGTGATATTTCTGAAGGAGATGACCCTCACAGATTATTGCAGTTCATTCTTCCAATTTCTGGGTTTCCATGACAACCAAGCTAAAAGGCAAATCTTGTCCTGATGTCTTCCAATTTCTTTGATACCTGCACCAGAACAAAAACAGTTTAGAAAAGTAAAAAAAAGCAAAAATATTGAAGAAATGTTTGGCCACTAGCATGTTTTTTGTCTACCATGTTTGTTAACTTGAGCACAAGCAGAGCTAACCAACCAATTTTAATGTTATAAGCAGTATTGTCAGGATGATTCATAAATAAACTATGTTGACAGGGATAACAAACTCAATGGGCACACATTTCAGGCTAATGATATTCATTAACATATCAAAATTAAGAGAAGACAACAAAACCACACTCATTCTTTGTTATGCAATATCTGTCAAAATGATGAAAAAATCAGGAATTAAATACTGATTTTTTTTGGGGCTTTCAAAACTGCTTGGCATATTACAAGTAACCATCATTGTAGCGAGTAGTTCACAAAATGGCCATAGCAATTTAGAAACCACCTGCGATCCTTGCATGACAGTGATCATTAAATGTACACCACCACATTGCATAGATGTGCACGAAAGAATTTTACGCAAACTGCGTCATCCTCATGATAGGACCTTAAATACATAGCAATGAAGTGGTTTCCCAAATGCTTTGTTGTAAACCCGCAACTCTGCTCGACTGAATGCACCCCGGCTCAACTCAGCTGTCACAACATGGGAAACCATGGGTAATCGGGTAGTCAACTGAGCTTAAAGACTATGTCTTGATTTTTCCAGTTTTCCTGACAAAAGGCAGAGAAAACAACCACTGCATGCCCTTATCGATCTTTGTTAGACTATAGGTCTTCACCACTACCAAACATTAGGTCACAGCTGTCAAACTGAGCCTATTGGAAATATCTGAATAGTTCACCTAAATGCAATGGCATGTGAACCGATAAACAGTTTGACATCAGATAAACTCACTACAATGTACATACTGTAACCGATAATCTCTAATGTTCTATAACTGCTATTTGTTGATGTTTACTATATATAGCTAACAAACCAATATCTGTAAATGGATCAGAACTTTTACTCCAGTTCGACATCAGTTAATCTCAGATGAAGCGCGAATTGGAATTGGTTCATCATTTCCGTCTACAAGTGAGCATGAAATACAGCTGAGAGATTAGCATGGTGACCAACCATCATCTATAATGATTTACGATAACCTAGTCATTGCCTTGACTGAAAACAGCTATAAATGTTTCAACTTGTGTAGCACTTTGACTCAAACTGTATAGAAATGTACACCACCACACTGTCTACTACATTTCTAAGGAGGACATACCTCGCTGGGGTTCCGCTCCAGTTCTTCGGCCACACTCTTTTGCTTCCCTGAATCCATAGAGTTAAACTGTTCACACAAATCACCATCGATCACATTCTGTGAATGTAAAATAAACGTTTGTGTAGCAATTGAATATTTCCCCATCAATGACAGTTCAATGTTTTACAGCCAAGCCCTGTACCTCAAACTAAGGAGACAGATAAATAACAAATCATTTTGACCCCTTTCAATGTTCACCAATGCGGAGATAGTTTTCATGAATGTTGAAAAAATGAAATCTGAAAACTGTAGTGCTTTGGAGGTTGCCAAAGTGAAAAACAGGCAGTATGAACTGTCCCCTGAGATATACTCACAAAGTTTCCTGTAGGCATAAATAAGTGTGTACATATTGCATTTAACTTTCAAGTTTTCAACTTTGTTTATCTCAATTTACAGAGTGTACAGGGTAAACTGGATAGGTGGTCCACTTAAAAGGCATGAATAGCCTGCATACCTGATTATAGCAATAATGTGGGTGGAATTTGTGTTTTTCATCGGCATGATTGCATCCCCCCCCCCCCACACACACACCCCCTTGGCCAGATGTGGCTCACAGGGCTCTTGTTGAAAACCTTTGATCTCTGATGCAATAATTTGATTTTCTTTACGAGCCCTCTAAAAACTTTTACATATAAGCAGTACAGCTTACTTCAAGGATTAAAATTCAGCAAGACACTATTGGTCTATATTTTAGATAAAAGAAATAGAAAGTATTTTCCTTTTCTTCAGAAATAATTTGTAATAAGTAAACTTTTCATTATTATGGCAAACCCGACATGTGGCATCCACGATTTAAACCATCCATCATCTAAACCGAGTGAGGCCAAAGTTTCCTTCTTTGCTTAGAGGATGTAATTTTGTTTCTCCTAAAGGTAGTTTTGGCGATAAAGAAGTACTTTAAACATGATATACCTACTTATACAGATATACTGTACTTACACCCCTATAGCTTTAACAGGTATGTATCACTGCAATGACACTACACTCACCTTGACAGGGAAGTAATATGACCGGTAAGAGATGTGGTCTCGCCCGCAAAGAGGAGGGTATTCCGCTCTCATATGCATCTCAAGATGCTGGAAGAAATCGTGATCCTGCAGAGAGAAAAGATAGATGACAGAAGTTATTTTCGGGGAATATTTCTCTGTCGTAGCATAACCAATCGTTAAAGCAAATGGTTGAGTTTCTGCACAGATGGTATGCATGGTAGTTATTTCATGTACAGAACCTTAAAATAATAATGAATGATTCACAACCTTTGCAATTGCTATTCAAACTGTGGACCCAAAAGTATTCCCTGACTAAATTATTATAACTACCAACAGAAGGAAAATTAACATCGCTCACTACTGAAACATTGACACCGATCTATTGTAATCCTGGAAACTATTTTTTGTCATCGACATTGCATGTTTTAGGAATTATAAGACAACATTCTAGACAACTCTTCATAATTTAATGATGGGCTTTCCTAGTTGACATGTTACTAGCACTTTTTCTAGCCCTGTGTGAATCTGAGCACAATAACAAGTTGACCTAACATCCTATACAGGTAAACAGAACAAACCCAAACCTCCAAAAATAAACAACGGTCATCTTGACTTATCGCATAGATCTGCTGTTATTTTTTTAAATACTCCCTTAGCGCATATTGCCTCAAATGTTGAAACATTTATAAAAGTCCCCGGCCTCTTTGGCATGAATCAGAATCTTAAAACCAAGATAATGCATCAGTCTTTGTCATCAGATGAAGCACGGATTGGATTGATTAATCACATCCATGCCAACAGGTTGCAATACTCATAACTCATTCTGTGTCCTTTTTTAATGATTTCATTTGGTTGAATAAAAACAAAGGAAGCCCAAGGGAATTGTGACAAAAACTGTCTTCGATAAATAAGCGTGAAAAAATATGCAGTACAGGTAAAGATCACCTGATATCAATTTCATAAACAAATGACGAACTGAAAGCCAACCACACAATTATAAAATACATATTAATTATAAAGTGCAACGATTTGGACTTTTTTCAACTTTCTGGAAATTTTGAATTAAAATTCAATGAGCCAATACTACAGCAAAAGGCCATGTCACTAAAGAAGACAATAATTTATGTACATAAGATACTGTAAATATAATCAATTTGATCGATCAATCAATCAATCAATCATATCCATTAATCATATCATATCCATTCATATCCATCCAATCATATCCATTCATTCAATGACAACAGAGCTTCAAATAGGTTAATCTTACCTCATGTGATGTGAAGGGGACCAAGATTCCAATAGCTCCTGATAGTGTGGTGTACACAACCGACTCGGAACCGCCTGGGATGAGGGTACACTTCTGTAAGGACAGGACCGTCTCGCCCACGTGGAAAGTGGCAATGGGGTCCGCCTTCTGAGAGGCTCCACTCAGAACGCCTCGGTCCCAAAGGGCTTTGATTCCGGTTGGGTCCTCATCTACGCTGTCATTCACGCTGGACGTCAGACGGATCTGAGAGAAGAAGAAACAATGTGATACCATCTCGTTTCTTGTCCTATGAAATCATTTACAAGAGTCTGCATCTGAAACCAACCTTTCTACAGAGTCATTCAAATGAACTCAAACATCTAAAAATGATTCATACATCTTTTTTCTCCAATCTAGTTACACCATCCTATAAGCACACTGCAAATGAGATGGTAACAGGTGCGGTCAGCTTGAATTAGATTTACGTGAAACAATTTTATGCAAACTGCGTCATCCTCATAATAGGACCTTAAATTCATAGCAATAAAGTGGTTTCCCGAATGCTTTGTTGCTACTCTGCTAGACTGAAAGCACCCCGGCTCAACGCAGCTGTCACAACATGGGAGACCATGGTTAATCGGGTAGTCAACTGAGCTTAAAGACTATGTCTTGATTTTACCAGTTTTCCAGACAAAAGGCAGAGAAAAGCCACTGGATGCCCTCATCAATCTCTGTTAGACTTAAAGGTCTTCACCACTACCAAACATTAGGGCACATTTAGGTCAAGGTGAGCCTGTTTGACATATCTGAATAGTTTACCTAAATACAACCGCATAAGAACGGATAACATTTTGACATCAGATAAACTCACTACAATGTACAAACTGTAACCCATACTCTCTAATGTTCTATAAATGCTATTTGTTGATGTTTACTATGTATAGCTAACAAAACAAAGTCTGAACGTATCTGTAAATGGATCAGAACTTTTACTCCAGTTCGACATCAGTAAATCTCAGATGAAGCGCGAATTGGAATTGGTTCATCATTTCCGTCTACAAGTGAGCATGGAATACAGCTGAGAGGTTACCATGGTAACCAACCATAATGATTTACAATAACCTAGTCCTTGCCTTGACTGAAGCTGACAATAACTCAGGTATATTTTTTATATATATTTTTTAAAGTGAAAACTGCTATAAATTTTTCTACTTGTGTAGCACTTTGACTGAAACTGTATAGAATCCTTCATCTTACAGAACTCCTACATTGATGTACCCTACCACATCTCAACATGCAAGGATTCAAATCCTAGCTTGTCTGTTTATAAATCATATCTAATATAAGGATCAACAGATAACCATTGATCCAAAGATCTTGTTCATGAAACTCTGCCATTTCCATTATTTACAAAGTTAATGCACAAAGGTTATGACTCACAGAGATTAAATTTTTACTTACAAATATCCACCAGATATTCTTTTGGATATGGATATGAATATCTGCAGATATTCTTTAATTAATGTTCATACTTTGCTATAATTATTCTACATGATTCCAGAATAATAATCAAAGTATGCTGATCAAATTTCAATGAAATCTATCAAACCAAATCTATTGCACCTATCTACTAAAATCTCCCTGCCTGTCTATGTCCATATCTATAGTATCTTTTGCTTTGTCTTACCACTGAAATATTGCCAAATTTGTCGGCACACATGACCGTGTCGTAGTCAAGGATGCAGGTCGCTGTAACCCATCTCGATTAAATTCCGATGACATCTATCAAACCAAATCTATTGCAGCTATCTACTGAAAATCTGTCTGTGTCCATATGTATAGAATCTTTTGCTATGTCTTACCACTGAAATATTGCCAAATTTGTCGGCACACATGACCGTGTCGTAGTCAAGGATGCAGGTCGCTGTAACCCATCTCGCGTACGTGTCATCGGCAAATATCACCAGACTATTCTCCTGTCTCTTGTACCGGACAAAATGGAGGCTCTCCTGAACGTCGCTGACAACGATGCGTTGACCAACTGAGGTGACGTTGACGATGAAGTTTGGAATGTGCTGCAAAGAAGTTAAGATTGATACTAAGCCTCCTGATATAAAGTCATACAAAAGTATTAGTCCTACCAAGCATAACGAAACATTTAATATTTGCCTGACACACACAAAATCAACCCAGTATAACTTTCAGAAATTATGCTTCCTTCCCACCAAAATGGGGGCCACCTCCAACCCCCCCCCCCCCTCCTTTCTATATATCCATTTAAAAAGGAATTCCAGCAAGTGGGGTGAAGGGAGACTGAACTCCCCACTACCAGTGTGAAGCGAAATAAAAAATTAAAAACATGTATTTTACAATTTTTCTGTGCTATGTTTGACTTTTTTCATATATATATATAGATTCACTCGTCAGAATCACTGCTATCATTGTCATGACAATAATTAACATCTTGGCTGGGACCACCCATCTGCAGAGGAGGCTAGGATGCCTTTACCATTATCTTCCAGGAGTACAGAGTCCCAACCTTTTGGAGAGTTAAGGTGAAACCTTGCACTTAACACTTTAAGCTTCCACATTTGTGACATACCCAGCGATATTCTTGTTATTTCTATTTCCATTTGTTAGCCTCCCTTAAAGGTTTAAGGAGATTACATAACAACGAGTAATGTTCTGATATTCAACTTACCTTATTTTCACATTTTCTCAGCAGTTTCTTTTTGCCAAGGTCGTATATTCTCAGCAGCTTTCCCACGCCAATGAGTACTCTTCCTTGGAATGGACATATTGCAGCAGGAACGTCATCTACCAGAGTCTTTGAGAAGAGACAAAGTTTGATTGAAAATGTTTTGGCTTCCTCATGAATGTGAAGTACAATGTCTTGAAGCAATTATTTTCATAAAATCTTTGCTGTGAACCACTATGACGATGGAGTAACAGAATGTAATGTATTGCCTGATATTTATTTCAGTTTCATATTTCCATCAATTTTTCGCCAAATTTCTGTCACAGTTCAGAATATTTGTTTGTTTGATACTGCTATCACCGATGAACTCCTGGAGCTTGCTCAAACCGGCTACCTGCTTTGAGATTTAACTAACACTAATATGTCAAGAAAACCTAGTAAATAATCAGCTATTACTTGTGTTTTCTATGGGTTCCATCAGTACATGTTTTAACTGGATGAACTTTCCTCCCTAAACCAACATTAACACTCCTCCCCACCCCATCCTTCCACACCCCCTCCTTCCACACCCCCTCCTCCCCCTACCCCAACCTTTCTGTAACTAAGCATACACATCTTCCTTGTGACTTTAACATTTTAAACACTTGTGTCCTCAGTTTATTTGAGTACAGATGTAATCAAGGACACAACTTCGACCAGACAGTGGATGTGATTCTCACACGAGGTGAGGTAATCGACACAGAGTCCCAACGTCAGGCAGCTAACATTGAACAGCTGAAGAACTCGACTGTCCATTGTCAGCAAACCCCAACGTATGGAAACGCCAGTCCACTGTTTAGAAGTAGCAAGTCCATTCAGCCCAAATGCCTGACCATCATTGGACACGCTAAGATTGGAAAGAGTTTGTTTATGATTCTTCATGATATACATCACAAGTGTTAAACTTAATTTTACCTGTGACACATAGACTTTGAATCTATTACTGTAGCTAGGAGCATTGGTCCAAAAACACCTAAATAATGTTTGACTTGTGTTTGTGTTTTGTATCACGATGCTCTGCATGATCTGATGCAGCCATGTTATTCCCAAACATTCCCAAACCATGAACAAAATTCACTGTTATATTACTCCTAATGAAGTTCCACTAAATTTGGCATGGTGGTACCAGGAGTTGATCACTTGAAGTACATACAAGTTTGTTAATAATTCCTGAAGAGATCTCTCAAAACATGTGTAAACATTTTCAGTCAGTGTCTTAAGCACCTTAAATGTTGGTGAAAACTGCACACGTTGGAACTTTCGAGTCAATCATGCTTTGAGTCTGCATACAGATACACCCGGGGGTGTTTGTATGCTTCTGTGCACTCTTTGTGTTACTCTGATGTACTACTATGTTACCTAGTTGATATAACAAAATGCTGAAAGGAAAATGGAGACTGCATCACTGACCTTGTGTATAAGTTCAATCTCATTGCCTTCTTCCTTGACCAAGTAGGTGTAAATGATGCCTCCAGAACAGGTCCTGGGGCTCATGGTCAGATCCTTAGCTGTACCGATCAAGACATACGTCTGGTCTGGGTGGTTGTTAAACTTACAGACTGACAGGCTGTGAACGAATCAAACATCACCTTATGCTACAGCAGTCACAGAAATCGAAATGCGAGCTTACCGCTCTGAAGTTGTATATCATCTGCGAAAAAAGTTGACCCTAACCTTAACCCTAACCTTTGACCCTAACCCTAACCTTTGACCCTAATCCTTACCTTAACCATTAGGGACAGAGTTGAAACAAGTGGTACTTGTCACACCATTTTGCCTGCACTGGGTGCTCTGTGTACTACGTCATATATATGGAAATGTGGACATGGACATGTGTATGGACATGTGTACACATGGACATGTGTACTACGTCATATATATGGACATGATTAAGGAGGGTGGAGTTTGTTATAGTGGCACAACATACTGATGGAATAATACAGAAATACCTACAAACAGCCAGTCTCATGACAAACATATACAAAAGCAAGCTTATATATATTTTTTTGCAGGAAAAATTCAGTAAGGTTTCCTACTATAACATACAATTGTACGCATACAAACACACACAAGAAAGGTAGAGCTATACAAACAATATTTTTCAAAACATTATTCACCATTATGGTTTAACTTTTATCAGTCTATAAGTACACACCCCTTTCAATTCTAAACCAACTTACCTAAAGGCAGCCTCATTCTGCTCCAGTCTGATCGTATCTAGGGTGTTCCCCTGGACGGGATTCAGTAGCCTGATCTGAGAGGCCCACATCCCGGCGCCGGCCTTGGGAGATCCAAACTCACTCTCTTGTTGGTCCTCCTTCAGGAATGCTTCTGCCATCTCAGCTGCCAATTCTCTATCCTCTTCACCAGCAGCTTCAACCATTTCCTGAGAGCAAACAAAAAAAAAGCAACAAATGTTGTCAAACATTTGACAACAAGCATACACATCTTTCTTGTGACTTTTAATATGTTTAACACTTGTGTCCTCAGTTTATTTGAGTACAGATGTAATCAAGGACACAACTTCAACCAGACAGCGGATGTGATTCTCACACGAGGTGAGTAAATCGACACAGAGTCCCAACGTCAGGTAGTTAACATTGAACAGCTGAAGAACTCGGCTGTCCATTGTCAACGAACCCCAACTATTGGAAACTCCTTTCCACTGTTTAGAAGCAGCTGGTCCATTCAGCCCAAATGCCTGACCATCATCGGACACGCTAAGATTGGAAAGAGTTTGTTTACGATTCTTTATGATTTACATCACAAGTGTACAGCTTAATTTAACCTGTCGCACATAGCCTTTGAATCAATTAGAAAAAACAAGAACAAACAAGAAAATCAACAAATGTTGTCAACCATTTGGCAACAAGGACAATGAACTGAAAGAACAAAATCTATTCTTAAAAGCAACTTTGAATATTTAATAGAAAATATCTTGGAGCAAATTTGTGTTTTTTCTCTGATTTTTTATTCGCTTCATCTCGGCGAATGGGCCAAACGTTTGGAGAAAGTGCACAGGTCCTGTTTGTGTGCGTACTTTCTACACACTATTTACTACCAACAAGAGATGGTTTAAACCATCCAGATTAAATACCAAATGAGGCTTTAAGTAACAACAGACTTTTAGGTGTTGCACATCATAGAAAGTATATGTCTATGAAGATATACTTGGCACTCACTTCGGCCATCTGCTGTTTCCGCTGAGCCTTTGTGGTTTCTGTGTATGCGTTGTGGTCCGTCTCTATGACGACTACATTACTGGAGTCTGGCAGGACTGCAAACTTCCTTGGACTGTACTTTAAAGGTGTTGAGACCTGGTTGAATACTGCTCCTAACTTCTCCAGAGCCAAGATTCTATAAAGCAAATAGTAAGTCAACATGTCAACAAGACATCCTCGTTCTGATTCTACTATGATATACAATAGTGTTCCATGCTCAAATCTAATTACAATTCAGTTCGTTAGCAAGAATAGTCAATTTCTACATTGTAAAATCGAGAACAGTAAAAAAAAAATTTAAAAAAAATATTTGCATTTTGCATGGGATAAATACTTAATTTTGAATGAAAAAACCTACCAAAGATATTTTCATCACAACACTAAACAACACATTATTTTAATGTGTGGAATGTTTAGTCAGCAGAGATATGGAGGGGTCAAACTGGGTTGGTTTTGTGTGGTATTCATTCAGCACACAACAAAATGCACAGCCATAGGAACCATATCATAGTATTTATAACTTCTGCAACACAGTAGATCATACACACCAGGAATCCCTGACTATTTGCTGGGACAATCAATCAATCATGACCAAAGAAGTCTCTGTGTACTGATGCCACTCACCTCAGTGTGTTGGTAGAGATAGCTACGATGCCCTCCGGACACTGCTCCGAGGCAAAGCCAGAGGCGTACTCCAACGTCTCATAAGAGAGTGGTGTCAGATGGAACCTGGACTGGTACCAGTAACTCAACCACGATCGACTCGACATGGCAAGCACCTGCAGGAGGAAGGAAATCAAAGCTACTTGATGATAAGTACCAGCAAGTATGTAGAGGGCAGCAAACATTGAAACAGAGGGCAGCAAACATCAACAAGAAGACTGGACGAAATTGATGATGAAACTAGTGGTTCCATGTTATGAGTGCAGTTCAGATTTGAGAAAGACACAGTAATTAAATCGGATTCGCTAAGATACATGTCTCCACCTACATGTCAGAGGATGGTGGTTTCACTTCAACAAAACAAGTGGAAAGCTGAAATACCTTTGTGACCAAAGTAAGTGAATGAATCTTATCATCCCATTCCCTACCAGATCACCAACCCCTCGCCCCTCCCTTACAAGTGACAATAAATAAGTAAATAGTTTTATCATTGAGTCAGAACAAAGCACATACAAAACCGTCTCCTATTTAAGATGAGGAAACCATCACAGTCCATTCCTTCCCTCATCAACTCCCCTTCCATTTTCCAACTCCACATTCCGTACTCCTTTCCACTTCAAAGTTTCTTTTCAATTTCTTCTTGCCCCCCCCCCCCCCCCTCCACTCACAATAAAATTGAAATACCAAATCTTGTAAATGATAACATAACTAAATACTCACAGCCTCTGACCCTTGCATAAATATTCTAAAGAGCTTGACAGGTCTTGAGCCAAGGTATCTTGTTCTTGTATCAGATAAGTCTCCGGTCACTGAATCTAAGACCATCCTCAACAAGACACCATTCTGAAATAAAGGGAGGTAAGAAATACTCAAAACAGGTATCTCCTCAGAGGTTGTCAGTAAAATCTCTCTAACAATGAAGCCCACAGTTGCTGAACTACACCCTGGGACAATAACATGATTCTGCTAAACTTTACCTAAGTCTACCTTCATTGTCTTGAAAATTGTATCAGATGCCAACCCCCCCCCCCCCCCACAAAGACAAAATGTGAGTTTCTATCCTTTCTCTCCTATCATGTCTTACTATGCATAAACACAAGCTAAATCAAAATACAGTTGAGCACAATGTTAGATATCATTTCAGAGATGAGCATGTCTGCTGTAAAAGCAGTAATTTTTTTTTTCCATTTTTAATTATCTTTCTTTGGTTTCTATTCTCTCTCTTTTTTTCAAATTTTAGTTGGGTACTCATCAGATGAAAATTTAACCCACTGTCTGACATTACACAGGATCAGAAACATGTTTCCAGTTGGACATCAGTTTTTCTCAGATGAAGCACGGACTGGAATGAGTCATCATATCCTGTAGTATGAACACACACCATCTTCAAATATCTCCCGACCTCCTCTTCTACAGTCTGGAACAGTGTGAAATGGAGCTCTGCAGCATTTCTACAGAGGGTACTCTCATACCGGTCGCAATGTAAGTGATTTTGACTGGATACTTTGAAGAAATGTTTCAAAAATATCTCTTTCTCCATATATCCAAAAAAATCAACTAGTAAAGTTTTCTGGAACCAGATAGAACCAGATAGGACCAATATGAAAGCACCCTCTGTTGTACAAAGGCATGGCTGGCAAGCCCCAATAGAAATTCAACTTTGCAAGGTTGTTAAATGACTCTGTGCAACATACTTGACTAATTTCAGGCACATTTGCCTATTTACCTGTAAACCAATGTTCAGGAACAGACCCCCTGATGTCCCCCTGTCCTCGCCTCTTTCCTCCCTAGTATCCGACCCAGATCCCATCTCCACGATGCAGAGACTCTCGGCTGGAGCTGGTAAGGCTTGCATACTGAGTGGTTGCAAACAATCCTAGAGGTAAAGGAAAGCAAATGATCAAAACTTCCGTTTCCATTTTAACAGCCACCATAAATATTCATTTATTCATACCAATTGACAAGGTATCATCACCAAGACTGATTCTCTGTGAACTCATCTGTAGAGTGGAAACTTTTGTCGGTTACAAGAAAAGGCAAAATAAGATACACATCATCATCAAACATTTGCACCCAATTCAATTTTATTATATTTTATAATATTTTTATGATATTTTTAATTATTATTATTATTATTTTTATTATCATTATTTTTATTTTTTTAATTTTTTTTTTTTATTATTATTATTATTATTTTTGATACTCCCATTATTAGATTAAACATTCTTTAGAGCAATTACAAGTCAAATCGATACTTACATTTTGGTCCAGGGATATGATTCTGACAGTGTTATCATCCAGACCGACCGCCAAGAAACGAGCCCTCTGTTCACCTGACGGTACGCTAGCCAGACTCATGCACTTTACATCTGTGGACATCTCCTTCCTCTCTGTATACTCATTCAGCTGGCCCGTCTGTGAATTACATAAATCACGATGGAGACATATTGAGTCACAGGTTCCACATCCGTCCACCCTTGTCAAAGTAAAGGTTTGGACCTTATCATAAAGACTTGATTTGAAAAGATGATTTTTTCATATCAGCAACCAAAAGAGAAAATATGTTAATTGTTCATTGGAATAGATTGTTATGATAAAAGATGTTGAAATTTACTCACTGGATCCATCTCAAAGTACACAAGTTCTCCGCCAGTCAAAGCAATCACAACCTGTGATGACAAAAGTAAAAAGTGTTATACCACTACCACAGCTAACAATAACTACAGTCCATTACTTAAATCAACAGTAAAATCAGCTCGGATCAGGAGATTCGTCATCAAGAGAATTTGCAGATAAAACCCGAAATATCTTCATCATTTCCAAGCCTCCTTTAACAAAATACAATCTGGATGGAGATCTACGAGGTCTCTTTTTGAAAACAAAATGAATATTCGTGAGGTTTCATTAACCAATATTAGGAACCCACTGAAAGCTGACATGTCAATACTTAAGGTATTACATCTGCAGCATCATTACACCATTAAACTGAACAGTTCCCTGGAAAATCACCAACACCCACTGACTATTCATGAGTTCTTAAGTACCCCGTAGGAATCCAGTGAAATCTGACAGGTCGCCACTCATAGTATCATTACTACAATACAACATTGTAGCAAGCAGCGCACATTTGCTCTGATACATACAGCAATGGTCAACTCACAAACACCTGCTCTGCAGGTTGTACTCATACCTGTCTCTGGTTAACAGCACATTACCCATAACTTCAATACAACATTGTAGCAAGCAGCGCACGTTTTGCTCTGATACATACAGCAATGGTCAACTCACAAACACCTGTTCTGCAGGCTGTACTCATACCTGTCTCTGGTTGACAGCGCATTTGACGATGTTCTTCTTGCCGGGAGTCTTCCACTCATTGACACGCTTATCAGCTCTAATGTGCCTAATACCATCTGGATAAATCTACAGGAAAGAAAACATTAGATAACAAATCAATCCATCAATGCATCACACAACTATTAAATTCATTACTTCACACTTGGGCAAAGTGAGACCTGCAGGGCACAGACGGATGATGTGCAATCTTTTCTGCGGCCTGTGTCAAGGTTTGGAAAAACCCTGTCAATGCCACCAATGAAGCATTTTTCAACGAATGAGATTAAGTATTTATAGTTCGGTGAGTTTTGAATAGAGGCCTAGGGCATTCCTCGTGGTACATTATTTTAAGGTAACAGTTGTACAATGAACCGATCCATATATTCTGATCTTTAAGTTCCCACATAATTTAATAATTCGTTTTTGGTCATGGGAGTAGGCATGTCTCTTGTGGTTGTTGTCTGATAAGGTACACAATGTCACGATTAGCCTATAAGATAGATCAAAGTATAATCAATTTTATATACTTTTTACTCATTAAACAACTTGTAATAACTTGTAGCCTTCTTAGACCAGCTGTGATAATTCACTGAATTTTGTGTGACTAACTCTCTTAAAGCCATTGACAGACAATTTGACAATGTGCATCAGAGTTATAGGTTGGATAAACAACACAAATCATGGTCAAATGAGCTCGGATCAGGAGAAACGTCATCACGATTTTTGCAGATAAAACCCGAAATTCTTCATCATTTCCAAGCCATTAACCCAGACGGTTTACTTTCTATAAATCCACGATCTTATCCTTCTTTGGTGCCAGACATGTCCGAGATAAAAATTATCACAAAAATCAACTTTCTTCCTCTCGTCACTGCAACCATTTTCTAGTTTTTCTAAGATCCTTACCTGAAGAAGAGCGTCATCTCCTATGAGAGAGGATGAGAGTGTTGGGGTGGTTCCCAGAAACCCTGAATCTGTGACTTCTTCTACGGTTTCACCGATAGAAAGGACCAGGGTAGCGTTCACGAAGGACACAATGATGTAAGCATCGTACTCCTCTGTAGGAACAGAAGAGAAGAAATTGATTTCTCTTACAAAAGAGGAGAGGAATTGTTGGTAACAACAATTTTGAAGTTAAAACTGATTTCCAAAACAGTGCAGTAGAAAGCAACACAACCTCAAGTTTTGCTAGAAGCAAGTTCCCACATTTTTGCTTTGCTTTTGTATTGACCTCTTAGGAGTAAAATTAATCACCTTACTGAAAATGTTTTCCAGTTATTTTTCCTTACTGTAAGTATTCTACTAGGCTTACATAGCGTGGAGATAAAAAAGGAGAAAAAACTATATAAAGCTAGCAATAAAACTGAGGAACCCATTTCAACAACAGTCTTTTCCGACGAACTGACAAATTATTCTGAAACTAGTAGATATTTAGTTCAGACTATAAATTAGGTATAAATGCAAGGTTGTCCAAAATATATTCTTGGACTTGGAAAGGTGGGTGCACCCCCCTTAGGAGTGGTCTAATTCTTGCCAACTTAATGTTTAAACAATTTCACGACTGAACCATTTCTCCCCCACTGAAGATGGGAGGGCCATGGTCTCCCCAACCCCCCCCCCCCCTACTGAAATTGTGCAAATCACTGGCTTTGAAGGTTGTTGAACATCAAAGGCTTCAAAACCATTTCCAAAGTTTGATCCCATATTGCCCCTTTTTATTATTACTCTGTTCAAGTTTCTTACATATCCTGTACAATTCTTTTCTTACTGATCAACACTATCAGAGTCAGTATTTCAAAGTGTTGTATCATCATCTACACAATCACTTCGAGCTTTTGGCCACGCATTGCATGACATTACATTCCTAGCAATTTCATTACTTAGCTTCCCAAAGAAACCAAAATCAACAAATAATGATGGGCTTGGATCAGGAGATTCGTCATCAAGAGTATTGCAGATAAAACCCGAAATATCTTCATCATTTCCAAGACACTATTGTAATACTATCCCACCAAGAATAACCATTGTACTGACACTGTGTAGGGTTTACAACTGCATGCAGACTATACATGGTACTCAAATGCTTAGCACAGAGTTCAATACATATACTATTGCTGGAGCCAATGTTTGTGTGAATACCAATTGTTTCCTGGCAATATGCAGCACTCAAAGGTGTGACTTCAAGCCATGACAAACAGGTATCCCATCAAGTTAACTTTGTGAGCGACATTTACTCATATCATACCTTCTGCTTTACGCTTCACGGTCCAGACAGCGTTGGGGTTACCGGGCAACTCAGACACCGCCATTTCTGAAACCTGAAAACAAACGCATAACATTGAAAGATAATATTCACATCTTTATGGTTGAAACAAAATGGGGAATGGGTGAACTAAACTAAGACATGAATGCTACA
>KN886538.1:0-16891 GCA_000934455.1 Apostichopus parvimensis
AACCGTTAGATCAATGTCAGTTACTGTTTGGATGTCAAGATACAACTTCACCAAGTTTTCTCTTCAAAGATGTTGGCTGTTTAGGTGAAAGAGTTTATCCAAGGTTTTCTTTGATGTGGCAAATCTTGCCTTACAATCCTTTCTTTTCTTTCATTGTCATTACTATTACTATAACTACTATTATTATTATAATGCTTATTATTATTATTATTGTAATTATTATTATCGTTATTATTATTATGATGATATCAGGGGGTAGGGACTATCGCTAATGATTTTGTACATGGTATTTACAATGTATGCTCTTGTATATAAATTGCATTGAATTCTTTTCTTACAATTTTTTATTTTTTTATATTTACGGTGAGAAATGAAAACAATAACTTTATTTTCAAATTTTGCGTGCTATTATGTTATTTACAAAGTCCAACATTTTACCGGCATACGAGGGTATGTGGTTGACGTGATTTGTTATAAATGTAAAAACGATGTGGAATTTCATTAAAATTCAGTGGCCAAACAAAACATATTTATGGTGAAGCTTTTTGGTTCCATTCACATTATAAATTACTTTAATTAAATACTTTGGCACTGTCTTGATTAAGGTCAAAGGAAAAAAAAAGGACAACATGGCATGTTCTCGAAAGAGAACAAGCAAGAAAGGTATCTCTGTGACTGAGACGTCGGTCTGATTGTGCTTTGGAAAAAGAGAATTTGGTTCAACTCGACAAAAATGAAAAACATTCGATTTTTTGGAGATATGAACAACCGAGATTTGGTCAAAATTTGCACCCACACCCCTTGTTGCTTTCTTTATTTCTGTTACTGTAAGGTTTCCTGATTGATAGATATAATCTCAGGCATGCATGTAGACCTCTTGTAGTAAAAATTTTTGTTTTCCTTTGTACTTTTTATATCCATCAAATGCTATCAAATTTATCAAAACAACAAAAACCTGATAAAAAATGCATTTTTTCAAGAAAGTTGTTACCCCATCTTTTGTGGGATAATTACAAAAGTTGCAAAAATCTGGAAGAGTTGTCTCGGTTTGACTGAATTATTATTTGCTGTCTTTATAACAAAGCTTGCGGCTGATTAGAGGATATTTGATACTTCGCAGGAAAAAAAAAAAAAGACTACCATTCTAGACGAATCTTTATGTAATAGAGAGAGTTATAACCTTTATGTGGTAGAAGCCGAAACTAGTTGACTTTTACCTTTGTGGTTCAGTTGCGTTTAGATTTATATCGCAAGATTATGGAGTCTTACAGGGTTTTAAGGAGTGTGTAATGGGCCTTGAAAATACAATTAGTATATATCCCCTGTTTGAATCGATTCCTTCACTTTTTTGCTTCGTTAGTAGTTATGTCAATAGTTGAAGAAATTCAATATAAGACCCAGTCCAATGACGAACCAGTTCATTCCTTACAAATATAAAAGACAAAAGCAAGATAGTTTATCTGACACATAATTAATTGTAATTATTTGTAATGTTCCGAAAATTGTTGTTGAAGAAAAACATGTTATGAAACCATGTTTAAAAGAGAATGTTGCATTTGAAACATAGTTCAAAGACGTGACTTGAAAGATTTAAGAACCACTGTTACTAGATGTTTGAAGAGGGACAGGGGAAGTGGTAGTGATGGGGTAGTTTGGGAATTAAAATTGACAACTTGGCTAAGTAGGGAAGGCCAATGATTTGTCAGTTTTCCATTGTCATAATAATTTTCGGAGTATATACCACTTTTTATGAGGCAAGAGGGATGAGCAAGGCTATCCTTCCCGAAATACCAATTTTTCATTCCTATGACCATTCATTGTCCATTACTTATTGGCTATGAATGTCTCAAGGATGTGGCAACGACGTTAGCAATGCCACGGTCAAATAGCTTTTATAAGAAAATGAAAACAGTACCCAAAACCAAATGGTGTTTCAAAGATGGAAGCTATTTACAAGTGAAAACAATTTCAAAAGTTACTGAAATTGCTTCTTTTTTTTTCTTTTCTTTTTTAAAGCTGAAAATAATAACATGATAAAAACTTTTCAGTACAATCCATGATTACTCTTATTCCAACTTTTGATCATCAATGTCTCTCACAATCTGGTGCATTTAAGTGTTGGGTAATTTGCATAATTAGGGAGATCTTCTATTATTTGGAGTGATAAAACTGCGTAATAATGAAAACTGAAGAGTCGGATCGTGGGCAGATAGAGCAAGACATGGTACAGATAGAGTAGATAGAGCAACAAGATTTTGAACATGTTTGAATATTTCTTATTGTTATCAACTTTGCAGGTGCTGTAAATCTCTTTGGATTCTAATTATGTAAAGTAGCCTGCTACTTGTAAAGTATGTAAAGTAGCCTGTTAAGTGGTTGTGGGAAAGGTGTTTGGGAGGGGGGGGGGAGGTGGTGTGGGGAAATTTGTAGGAAGTCTTCTATGTGTAGGATTAAAAAAAACGTACATTGAATTGAAATGGAAAGGTATGAGAAAGAAGTGTTCAGTTAAAATGAAACCTTAAACTTGAAATGAAGTGTCTACTTATTAGCTATTTTCAGTTCTGGTATAAAACACAAAATGTTTAACTTGTAATCTGCGATAGTACGTGCTGTGCATCCTACTTGTATGCTAGTTTTGATTGTTTCTTAGCTTTTATTGATGTCCTCCTGTATTATCAAGACGTTTATCAAACATATCTGATCTTCTGAGAGGTTGTTGCATGTATCATTCAAACCGTTGCTCACTTTACATAGTGTCAAGTACTGCTCATGATATGTTATAATGTGTATTGCTGCTCACCTAATAAATATAATACAATATGATATGGTTCTATATATATATGGTACATATATGTTACGATAAATATGGTACTATATATATGGCCTTATATATGTGGTACATAATATGGTACATATATGGTATTAAATATACGGTACTCTATATATGGTACTCTATGGTACTATATGTGGTACATATATGGTACATATGTGGTACTATATATATGGTACATATATATGGTACTATATGTTATCAAGTAATGTTGACCTTGGATAATAATAATACATTGACCTGTTATAACTCACATCACATTGTGTGTGATGCACACCCTATGTAATACTGTCTGCTTATAACATTCACCTCCTATGGTGTTGTGTTTTTCTCATGACCTTTGTTACCGTGTTTATCTAGTGAGGCTCACAGCATAATCATACAATCTAGTGATGCATGTTTCATATCATATTTTTATTGATATGCTCATTTACACGATCTCTCGTGAAAGTCAATCATCCATTTAGTGCTTCTCACTCATATTAGTGCCACCATCCATCTCCTCTGGTGACTGGTCATTTCTATGCTGAGAAATCTATGTAATATAAACGGGCCAAATGGCATGCTGTCTTTCAAGTAATATTGTCTTTCTTTCTTTTTTCTCTGTAGAACTTGTAATCAATCTCTTCCACCTCCACCTCCACCCCCCCTACCCCCACCACCCATTCCACTTTTTCTTCCTCACTCTCTCAACATATCACATAAATTAATCTTTTCACTGCTTCTTATACTAGTTTACAGACAGTAGCAAAGATAGTAGCAAACTTGCACAATATTTCAAGAAAAAATAATAATAATAATAAACACTAATATTACACACAGTCCTCTATAGCGTGAGGACATTCTGTTATATATCGCATATGGTGGTAAGGGGGAAGATTAGTGGTAAGGGGATAGATTAGGGGTTAGAGGGTGGATTAGTGGTAAGGAGCTGAAGCCGTATGGTGCGTCTAAGACAGATACGACTGCTGCATTATGTTCCCAGTTGGGAAGTTTAAATACACAGTTTTGTGGTTAATAGGTCTATATTGGTACGTCGGTAGACGTATAGGTCCCGAGAGGGTGTAAAATTATCCTGGCACTTCAAACAGCAGGATTGCACAATATACTTTTATAGATTACACAGGAAACATCATGAAGTCTATGAAAAGAATTTGTTTCCTTGGTCTGTTTGGTTAGCATTGGGGAGTAGGAGATGGAGGGGGGTGGGGGTGTCAAAAAGAAGGAGATCTCAATTAGGAGGTGGCAGACTGACCCACACCTATTAAACGTAAATATGTCAACAATAACACATCTGGCATCGTGGCTACACATCTATGGTTGAATAAAATATTTTACAGCTGAATGTGTGTCTTCGTCACTAAAGATTTGCGTTTCTTTTCTGAACTATTTTCTGATGTGCTATCGCATTGTCAAGTTTAACCATATCTGGTTCATGTTTCTCTATAGGTACTAGCATACAGACAAATATCACTGGTCGGTCTGATTCAAGAAGAGTCTGATGTGTGATCAGGTTTCATCGTTTCGTCTGGTGTGTGGGTCATTTTTTATGTAGCAAATTATTACCATTACTATGGCGGTGGCTGGTAATACCAAAACCAGATTACTTTGTGATATATTTACAACTGTATTATCTTATATCCAACGTTGTAAAAAAATATATATATGGAATGAAACACGAGTCAAAATACATTCATTATACGTGGTCTTCTGTTTGGCTTAATTTTAACCGGTCTGATCCTCCATGTTGTAATGTATAGTCACGAAGTACTCTAGAACTACTTTGTAAGTGCTTGTACTCAAGGGCGTAGGAACCGGTGGGGCTGGGGGGCGCCAGCCCCCCCCCCGAAAAATATGGTGGGCGGAAGTATCATTCCGCCCCCCCGCTCCGCAAGTCAGAAAACCCCTTTTTCATTTCCAAATGAGAAAAAAATCTCATTTGGAGCACCAAATTGCATCTAAGGCCAGGTGAAAATGCAAAATTATTTACAAACTGGAGTGGGTGTTGAAGTGTGCTATATTGCACCAAATTGCATCTGAGGCCACCTGGAAATGTATAAAATTCCAAACAAAGACCCCTCCCCCAGGCCGGCCATCAGTCTTCGCCCCCCCCCCCCCACTCAAAAGTACTTTCCTACGCCACTGCTTGTACTCTTTTATAGGTATAGTACTCATTGAGTACCAGTGGCGTGCGAAAAGCGTCGCCCCCCCCTCCCCAACACACATACCACTTTCGGAGGGGGTACTCAGTCATGGAATCTTGTTACATTCATATATACATGTATGTATATTATATATGTATATATATGCAATCAGCGTCTTCTATACTGCAACATCTCTCAACGTGATCACTCATTCTAAGGATAAAGTCTCAATACTTTTGCAAAGGACTGAGTTCATTTACAAATTCAATCTTTCGTTACCACAAAACAAAATACAAAAGAAAACAAATACATCGAGACGATTCCCAGGGTTCATTTTGTAGATTAGTAGTATTTTAGCAGGAGGCGCTCAAGGACGGTCTGGATACCAAACTAATATATCTTTGGTCTTTCGAAATTGATAATAAAAAGGAGGATTTATGATTGGCTCGTCAATTGCAATAGCAACAGAGAAACAGATTGTTTACTATCCATGAAGAGCAAAACATCAGTTAATTAAGTCGGTTACCTAAATTTGTGACTCATCGTGCCTTCCAAAATGAAAACTTGAAAGTTACACCAAGTAAGAAGACAAAAAATTCATATGTGGCTGCTCTGCGGTTTATGTATCTTTGATTTGACTAGGAAGCTAGTCATAACCATACATCAACATTATTTTCTTTGTGCATTCCGTATCACGAAGTTCCAGTTGTTTGGATGGTGGATTGTCAACAGAAGGGCACTTTTTAATTACAATTGTTTCTTTATTTGACAAAATTTTCAATAACTATAAAGAGCGCCGTTGTTTCACTCAAAACGCAAAACAACTTCGGGTTTGAGTAATAGAGTTCTTTACTTTGCCAGCCACTATAATTTAACTAACGTGAATACCTTGACCTGTCTAATCTTTGAAACAAGAGAGAGCTCGCATCGGTTTGATTTCTCGTTATACATTAACCGATGCCAACCTTCCACATCAAGTTAAAACCACGAGTGCTTTCCATAACTGTCGACAGATGATCAGATGATTTTAGGGTATTTCTAGCCAGAATATTGATATTCTTCATGGCCGATTATACTTGCACGCATTAGAAACGATCTGTCCTTATTAAGTGGGAGCGCGGTTTCAAACTGAACGCCTAACCTAATTATATATTGACTTATACTGAAGTTGAACTGTAAACGTAAAATTTTAGAAACACACACCATTCGGTCATCAGCTTCTATAGGATTGCTTGAGGAGGCTTTACTGCTGTTAGTTGCTTATTCTCTCGGATATCTCAGTTTAAAGATAACTCAAACAAAATCAATGTAAAGATATCATATGTTGATGTTTCGAAATAAAAAATCTGGTATGTTAGGGAAGTGTATTTAAATGATGATAACATTTAAATGATGATAAACATTTGTAAATGTTTTAAGTGTATTTAAATGTTGACAGAAACATAAAGAATTTTTTATTTCATGGACTGAGGAATGATCATTAAGTGCGAAAGTTGAGGCAAGTTCAGACCACTTTAGGTCTTCAAAGATTAGCGTAGAAAATGTGGTTACTGCATTATGAGTATTAGGCCGGTCCACGAGTGACGAAAACTGTCCTTGTTAAAATCCGCAAGACCCGGATTGTACGGAAAAGTGAAAGTTTCTTGAACATTAATGAATATATAACAAATCCACGGTCGTTCTTCAACGAATCCATCTTAATTGCTGCTAGTAGTGTGAGGCTTTTATATGTGTAGCTGTGTCTCTGACATAGTTCAATGAATGTATGAATTAGCCTAGCATTATTCATAGGCCCTATACAGTGAATTCAATACAAACAGCAGGTAAACAAGACTATACGATACAAATAATTCATTGTTATTCATACAGAACTCAGAGAAAATTGAAATAAAGACTTGAAGTTCAAGAAAATGATATAATCATCAAATATAACAGTGAGTTAAAAAGATCTTGTAACTTTATGTACGGCTATAGTTTCTTAATTACAAAGTTAAAAAGTTAATATTTAAGCAGGTTGATAATCATTTTCATTAAGTTTGAATGAAACATGTTAGACCACATGTTAGACCACATTATATGATAATGAATAAATACATGTGGCTATATAAACAAATTTTAACCCCGTTGAGTAGTTCGCCGAAGAGAAAGAATATGTACACAATTGAATGTGAATGTTTATGCAACATAATTAAGAAGGGAAAGTCATCATCAGTGAAGAATAATATCAAAACTTGAATGTAAAATGATGCTTCCAAAATAAAAGCATGTACTCTGACAGTTCAGTCATGAATTCGGTTAAAAAATAAAACAAATGGCAGGTGCCCTTTAGTTTGTCCCAGTTAACAGTTAGAGGTTATGTTGCCTCACTGATTGTATTGACTCTTGCAGAATTTTGTGGATTGACAAGGAAATTATCCTTCTCACAGTTCGCTACCTTTACTCTTTCCCAACAAAATGCATGCCAGTAAGCCTTACGATAACGAGCATTTATTGCACTGTAAACGAACGGGTTTATAGCTGAATTCATATAGAGTAGCAGTTGGCAAATAGGTAACACAGTGTCGAGTACATGGTATAGGTCATCGGAACTGTTTGAACTAAAGGACGCCGCCATTAATATT
Source organism: Apostichopus parvimensis (assembly GCA_000934455.1). Classification (NCBI taxonomy): domain Eukaryota; kingdom Metazoa; phylum Echinodermata; class Holothuroidea; order Aspidochirotida; family Stichopodidae; genus Apostichopus; species Apostichopus parvimensis. The sequence continues at coordinate 7,596 of KN886538.1, forward strand.
AAAGAGAGGACGTGAAATGGCGCCGCCAATACGAAAAATAACGTCCCGTTTACGACCAACATACGGGCTACCACGTTACGCATGCGCAAATTTTTCTCTCTCGAATTTTTCATCTCATCACTTGCTGCAACTCGGTTATTCAGTGTACCGATTATTTTAATGTACATCACGATATTCGGTGAAATGACCAGAAAGAAAGGTACAGTTTGTATACCGTGAGCGATATCAACCGCTAAATCGTTAACCGCCCAACACCCTCCCAGTCGAGTTGGAAAGTCTTGATAGAGTTCTCCCTCGGGCCATACCGTACATACGTATAGCATTAAGCAATAACTAGGTATAAGAGAGGATGCAAACACAAATGCTAAAATCCAGCAAAGTGCCACAAGCTTCACGGTACGTTCCCTCCCCGTGACACGTCGGTGTTTTAAAGGATAACAAACGGCGTAGAATTTTTCCAAAGTTACCAAGGTAACGAGAAACAATGATGCAAATGACGAAGCGTCTAGTAATGAGTAGATTATAATACATGAAGCACTTCCAAACATTCCTTGATCGTTATCTATCGGCGATGATAGAGTGCGCACTAACTTTTCACTGACACCAGTCAGAAGGTACGATATATCCGCGATAGCTAGATTTAGCAGATAAAAGTTAGTAATCGTGCGCATGCGTTTAAGGCGAATTATGACGAAAATAAATGCAGAGTTCCCAATAAACCCCAGAGTAAGCACTAATGGTAAAACATAGAGATATATAACGATCTTATATGTGGGTGTGAGTAGTTCCGCGATATCCTCGTCTGTACGATTTGTCAAGTCATATGAAGAATTAACACACGTTTGGTCCTCGTCGTAAATGAAATGATCAACGTCGCTATAAGACATGAGCGGCATCTTGAAAATAACTGACCAAAAAATCCTGCGAAATCTTCTATCGATGTCCAATCAGATTTTGATAACCTGCGCATCTGCCCATGTGTCGTCTCCGTGACTTGTTACTTCAGCATACTAAACACGTTCATTGAATATTCCGGCTGATTTCTGCTTTGGTGTCTGTGATAATGAGGCAACAATAATCTTCCATTAACAGCTGTGGGTGGAAACAAAAATAAAGATTTTATTTATAATTATGTAATAATGGTCTAGCGCTACAATAATATTCACGTGAAGGAAAGAGCTTTCTCGCTTTGGCCTAGCAAACCCTACTTGCTGTCTCTTGATCCTATAGGTAACTTACAATTTTGACAAAATTCTAAGAAATACATGATAGTGAGTACGTATTCCTGGCGTCATTATGACACATGCTTATCCTGCGAATGTTATACTTCCCTATAATAATGTGACAGTTATTATCTACTATAAGTTGACATATGATACATTATAATGTTTGCTTAGCTGTCAGTGAACTATAAATTCACCCTTTAATCACAACATTTTGCTTCTAAGAATAGAGAAGCTTGCTGAAAGAGATTTGTATATTAGAAACTAAAAACGACTCGGCCTCAAACGCCATGCTGATTTCACCCACACTTTAAAGGAAAAAACTGGGGAAAGGGAAAAGAATAAAAATTAAAAAACAGGATCATATTTAGATATACAATCTTTATACCGCTGTGGACCATTTCAGCAGCCTTTCTACGTTTAGTTGCCAAACTACCCAATTAGTAAACTCAAAAAAAGTATAACACAAATGCTATCTACCTAAGATATTCAGTATATTATTTTCATTTTCATTTCATTCCCTTTCTTTCTTTTCTTTCTTTTTGCGTCAAATGAAAGTTGATGAACAAGTTAGTAATCAACCCAATCGGTTAGCAACTATTTGGCTTCCATGTTTTTCTTGTATTAAATTAATTTCATATAAAAATTATTTTGGACAATTCTTTACAAAAAGTTATCCTCTCCGTCACTTTTTTCTTAATGAAAGTATAGTGATGTTAACGAATTAATTTTTTATAAGATTTTGGTACGAAAAAGTTCCATACCGTTGAAAAAACTCGACTCGAAAAGCTGCTTTAAAGGAAATTGACTTCTTCCACTGGATTAACCCTTTAAACAGACTAGCTAACCATAGTATTAAGAATGACAGTACAAATATTTTTCAACCATTTCTACTCTATTTGCTCTTAAAGGAAAAGCTCTAGGCAGTACTGATGTTTCCACTGATACATTCTTAAAGTAACCATGGCAACGATGCAATTCAAGTTCATCGTCTGCGGAGAACTGTACGATTCAAGGAACTTGTACGCTTCCGTTGCATGCATCACGTGACAACAGAAAGCCCCTGAATCACGTTATATCCTCTTTAATCAATTTCATTTCTGGTTAGTCCAAACACGCGCCATCTATTATCTTAGATTAGTCATATTTCAATGCCAAGAATACAAAGCAAGAACAAAATTGAAATAACTTCATGGAAGATCTTTGATAAAATTTTACTCCTTGATATGCTCTGTAATATCTTAGTAATATTGTATCTATATCATGCTGTTTTTCAAGGGATTTGCATTTACTATAATTAAAAAGTCCAGAACGCTCCTTTAATGAAGGTTGATAATATCGTCAGCTCTTCATTTAAAATCCTTTAATGTAAAACGTGTTCATTTCAGATCACAAAAGGTTTAGTTTCGCATTGCAGGGAGGGGGGGGGGGGTAGGAGACGTAGGGGCTCCATGAAAGTGAAAGTCTAGGTGCAGTCTTTATGGCAAGCCAATTGCTCAATAAATCGAAAAACATGGATTATCGGTCGAAAAACCATGTTTATCGACCGATAAACCATGTTTTTCGATCGAAAAACCATGTTTATCGGCCGATAAACATGGATTTTCGGTTGATAAACACGGTTTTTCTGCGAGAATCCATGTTTATCGGTTGAAAAACATGGATTATCGCTGATAAACATGGTTTTTCGGCGATAAACATGGTTTTTCAGTCGAAAAACAAGGTTTATCGACCACAAACTGTGTTTTCAAGCGATAAACATGGTTTTTCTGTGACAATCCATGTTTATCTGCGATAATCCATGTTTTTCAAGAGATAAACATGGTTTTTCGAGCGAAAAACATGGTTTATCGGCGATAAACCATGTTTATCGCCGATTAACCATGTTTATCGCCGATAAACCATGTTTATCGCCGATAAACCATGTTTATCGCCGATAAACCATGTTTGTCGCCGATAAACCATGTTTGTCGCCGATAAACCATGTTTGTCGCCGATAAACCATGTTTATCGCCGATAAACCATGTTTATCGCCGATAAACCATGTTTATCGCCGATAAACCATGTTTATCGCGTAAAAACATAGCTACGGTCCCGCACAATCCGCACATGGACAAGTGCGGAATAATAACCGGTAACGCACAGGCTTCGTACACCTTCATCGATCTGACACCGATCTCACGACACAAGCTAAATCCGCAAAGTACCTTTTTTTCGAAAAAAAATGCACGTTATGAATAAGGAACCTTATGAACAATGACCCTTATGACTAATGGTCCTTATGAATATCGGGCTGACCCCATGAGTTGAACATCAATTGACATGTTTCAAACACAATTCTATAGAACGTCAATTGATATCACAGCATATATGCTGTGTCTGGGTAGGCCCATGCAGGGTGAAATTTTCAGAGCGGTGAGGGTGAATATTCCCTAAGAAAAAGTGTTGTTATAGAGGGAAAATTTCCTGCGGTGTTACACCTGGAAACCTAGGCATAGGGCTTAGTAGTGGTATTGCTACTGATCTTTCAGGAGCTCTGGAAAAAAAAATAATCGTCAAAGTTTCCCAAATACAGGTCGAATCTTTGGTAGTGTTTGGGCCTATAGTAACGTATTGTAACCTATAGTAAGTAATTGCTACAGTCCCCTAGTCTGAACAGTTAAACTTTTACTCAGTCGGACACAGAACCTATATTGAAGCAGGGAGTTGTTCCATAACAACTCCCTGATTGAAGCCATAATATTCAACAATATGATTAACCATAACATGATAGCCTTACTCAGCTGTTAGCCTTCAATAGATCTTCTTTATTGGTCCCAATTATAGCACACTATAGCTAGGACAGTTTTGTGACTACGTAATCGACCTGCCACGGTCGTAAATCAACCTTTAAAGTTCTAGACTGTACAATTAGCCTGCATAGCTTTTTAACATCATTAGGCTATTTGAGTAAACACTGTGTGGAAATATGTTCATGTCTACAGTGTAGTTAATCATACAGCGTTCACACAAAGACCCTTATACAAGAAAAATATGTGGCAGGCGTTGCAAACTAATTGGTAAACAGAGGTCATTTAACGACCAAAGCAGGTCGATTACGTAATCTCAAGAAACTTTTCCATGATAGCGTGCTATAGTTGGGGTCTATACAGAAGACCTTTAAAGTAATAGGAAATAGCCATAGAGCATAATAGGAACTCCTTTTTACTCTATGGAATAGCCTAACTGCATAATATAAAGGCTTACAATAGTCCAAGGGCTAAGAGAAGTCAAAACTACCGTTGAAAATTCCGCAGTAAGCTGGAAAGTCTGTGTATGAAATTGTCAACAGAGGGTTGGGAATTTGATACTCTCTCCTCTCTATTCGGCAAAGGCGCCAACGCAGAATTTATCAGGATATACAACCGTGAGCACACCATGAACAGTCTCACACCGGTATAACAGGGGCCATATTTCGTTGTTCCTAATTATGGATAGGTCCGGGACCTAACGATGTTGGGTACGGCTCGCCCACATGCGGCTTCGGACCCAAAGAGTTATCATATATGTATACTAACATAACATGTAGAGTTTTGGAAGTAGTTCCGATAAATTTTCATCAGTCGCCAAATATAAAACCATGATTTATCGCCGAAAAACTATGCCTATCGGTCGATAGACATGGTATATCGCCGATAAACATAGATTTCGGCGAAAAACATGGTTTATCGACCGATAAACCATGTTTATCACTCGAAAATCCATGTTTATCGGTCGAAAAACCATGTTTATCAGCGATAAACATTGTTTACCGCCGATAAACCATGTTTATCTGTCGAAAAACATGGTTTATCGCCGATAAACATGGTTTATCGCCGATAAACCATGTTTATCTGTCGAAAAACATGGTTTATCGCCGATAAACATGGTTTATCGCCGATAAACATGGTTTATCGCCGATAAACATGGTTTATCGCCGATAAACATGGATTTTCGAGAGATAAACTTGGATTATCGAAAAAAACTTGGAATATCTAATGAAAATCCATGTTTATCGTTCGATAAACCATGTTTCTCAGAAAAACCATGTTTATCTGCCCATAATCTTGGTTTTTCGGTGACAAACCATGTTTATCGGTCGATAAACATGGTTTTTCGAGTGATAAACATGGTTTATCGGTCGATAAACATGTTTTTCGATTTATTGAGCATTTGGCTTGCCATAAGTGTTGGCAACGATGATGGGATCATATCTCGGCAACAAATCACTTCCCATCTCGATTCCTGGAATTTTGGGATTTAAACAATATAGACTTTAACCCCTAACCCTATCCCACGCCCCATCCGAACTTAACAATATACTGTATATACCTCACGTAGTGACTAGCTTTCACAATCATGGAATAAAGAGAGCTTATGTTACATTAATATATACGTATGACCTGGTCTCATCTTAACATTTAATTCCGGGGAGACGGACTTCATCATCATATGTTTAAGAAGACTAGGCTAAATGCATCGAGGTACGGAAGTGCGATAGGTCTTAACCAATCAGTCGTTACAAAGACAATTAATTGGTCTCATATGAGCCAATAAACAAGATAGCACTATGATATTTACGTTCAAGTGTATTTATTATAATGCGAGAGAAATAACTAAAGAGTTACTTGCATAATGAGTATATGAAGTTAAGAAACTTCGCCGATGAAGTTATACATTTGTTCACGGAACGCCAAATCTGTTCTATCCCGGCGCACGTCTATGTCCCATGTGTTTCATTTAATATATACTACACGATGCTAGGTAAACCTGTTCTTTTATTCCAGAATGATACTAAAATGTAATATTATTATAAGTAAATGTACTGTTGCCTTGCACGTGGTGCGACTTCAATCATTCCATTAGATTGTATTTTGACGAACTCGGTTAAAAACACATATTTTCTAAAGCAGCGTGTTTTGCTTTTTCATTGGTCGTTCAAGTTGTGGTTAAATGTTACCTAGGGCTGTAAGAAACCTCAAGTATACCACCTATACCAAATGTGACCTAACTTTTCTCATTTGCGATCAGTAATGCAGTACGCAGATTGTATCTACAATGATGACATACGCAACATCTTATGTGAGAGGATTAAACGCTTGTCACGTGACTATGTCATCTATAACGTCATATAGCAATGTACTCGAGTCCCTCTAGTCTTTTTGTCTGTTTATTTGGCCAAAGAACAATTTCCAAATTGAAACTCCTTTTTCACATCGTTCCATATTGAATACACCTTTAATACCTTTAGGAGTGTACCTTTAGGAGTGTTAGCTTAATACCTTTAGGAGTGTTAGCTCAGTGGTTACCGCCGGTGCCTTCCTATCATAAGGTCCCCGGTTCGAGTCACTCCCAGATTAATGTATGTCGTCCAGATACAGAGTTGTTGACAATTGACAATTCATAATCATGGACGTTAAATATGAATAAGAGAGACTGACTTCGGTCAGCTTGCGGCTTTGATAAGCCAATGAGGCTTCTTCGCAAGTTCCTGCTTGCAGGAGGATCTAAACTACATACATACAATACCTTGCAGGGAAACATAAACCTGAAATGAACAGAAAATGTCATGTTTGCTCATGCGATAGAAGTGCTCCTCATCGTATATAGATGGTTCACGTATATAACATTTGAACGCGTCTGCTCTTCTATGTACGATCATGGTATATAGCAGCATATACCATAGCTCGTGGAGATGTTTTTAAACTTATTAAAACTAAACCAGTGGTGGATCCAGGATTTTAATTGTAGAGGGAGTGTGTTCCTTAGGTGGTTGAATCGGAATGTCATGTATAGGCCGTGGGGGTGGGGTCCTTTCAATGGGAAACATAGAGTTTAGGCGTGAAATGGTGCATTGTGAGGCATATTGATAGGCTATATATTAGGTCTATATAGTTAGGTCTACACGCAAGGTTATGCTAATAACTGCTTTTAATTTTCTGTGTGATGTTGAAAAGGGACGAGGGTGCATACAACCAAACCCCAGCCCTTCATCGGCGACTCAATATACAAGGAATTGCATTCTCCAACAAGATTTGCAAGAAGAAAACAAAAAAAGAAAAAAACCGTAATAATACACTTCATATTGGCAGATTAAATCAAACTATTTTCGAAAATGTGTCATAAAGAATATTATATAAGCATATTTTCCCATTTTAGTACTATATCAAGGAAATATATGAAGATTGCAAAAATGAGTTCCGGTTACGTAATAGTTCCACCTCGAAAACACTGCAGCAATAAACCAGTAAAGAAAGGTATATATACTTCTGTAATTCCGACCTAGTTATTTGCGTCGCTATAGAAGCGTTACGTGCTCAAGGCAACCAGACTATTGTGTAATATATAGCAGTCACCTTTTTTGGTAAATGAACAACTAAACCACATTCTCAAACTACTTACCACTCTACTCGGTAATTACTGAAACACTGATGAGCAAACACTCACACGTCACTTTCGTTTAGTTTATGGATTGTCTTTACCTATCTACGGGTTGATGCAAGTGTCATTTCTGGGAATTAAACGTAATGCATTTTGCATTTCGAACATTAGGTAAATGCCTCAACGGATAATAAATTATCATCTCTGATAAACAGAAACAAAACCCCAATGACGACTTAAACGCTGCCGGCAAGCCTATTTAATCCTTGGAACTGCTTGGCGACGTCTTTTCAAGTATCTCATCATTTATTGTGAGATATTTTTAATGCGGAATAGACCTAAATTTCTTCACTTGCACGTGTACATTGGCTGTATTAATTATACATACAGAGCTAAATAATGACATAAACGCACGGTATTGCATGCAATTAATATTATAAATTGCTTAAATGTAGATTTTCTTATCAACTGCATAGAATGGTTCATCCGTAAATTTTATATGTCTTTCGCCTAAAGTTCATTATAGTGTTGGCCCCAAATTTGCTAGAAAGTCAAATTCTGGTCACGACAGTGCTCGGATTTTCAACAAACAATTTGAAGGCTGCCACTCTCGAAGCAAATTGTACCTGATGATTCGACAAATAATGTCTTATTCAACACTTCATGAATGACTGGGAATCATTTCGAGAGTGGGAAAACTTTATAGAAAGTACATTTGGAAACTCTTATCACCCTAAAAGTTATTGAGTAATACTGATGACCCTAAATCCTTTCTAAATTATGTCATGTTAGCAGGATAATACGGTACTGTATAATAGCCATACTTTCATGTTACATAAATATTAACTTTTCACTCAGAACGATTGAATATTCTATCTAATTAACCATACTATGCCAATATTCCTTCAAGGGCCTAATGGATATTTCTTCATCAAACAGCAAATACTATATCGCCTGCCATATTGCACTTATATATAGGATGGGTGAATAGTATCACATCTTTACACTGCGCATTCGCACAAAACGTTTGTTTATTCTTCACTTAATTGAGTGAATTTGTTGGGTAATAATAACAACGGATATTTAATTTCAGAATGAAACGTACTACCAGCAACTGAAAAGTTTAATTTCGCCAGATTTTTTTATTTTTTATATTATTAATGGACCTATATAGGTGCAAGTGGGATGTGACAATAGGCTTTTTGTATGTATATTGTCTTAATTCAGCGAAGCACATGCTACTGCTTTAGATGTTATAATGTAATACTATAATTAAACAGCGAAAAGTGATGGCAGTTTTTTGGTTTCAAATCATCAGTTTTCAGACTCTGTGTGACATCAAATTACAAATAACAGTCACGCATTTGGTGCTTGTTATCAGCCTGAATAACGATTTGGTCTGTGTACTTTTACCCATATATATGGCATATCATAGACACCATAGTAGTATATGCACGAGAATGATGACATTTGTAGTCGACAGAAGTGTATATGAACAGGAAATATATGTGTGTACTGTTGAAAGATTGTGAGGAACTTGAGAAGTTATTGCATTATAGGTATAGCATATATGCAGATTTTTTGCCGTTGATCAAGCTTTGCATAACTAGTTATGATATAATGGTAAGATGCACATTTCACGAGGGTTAACTATATTCGCTTGTGGAACGTTGT
>KN886538.1:42666-55060 GCA_000934455.1 Apostichopus parvimensis
CAGCTGACTTTAGTCCCAAAAAATTGACGTCTTTAAACATTTTTGCAATAAAATATGTATAGAAGATTAATTCTGTAATAGAACGTCTTATTTAAGGTATTTGCGTTTGATGCGGATAAATTAGTAAACCTAGTTTGCAGAATCTTTTCGGTACAATTGTATACATAGCAACACAGAACAGAAAGACAGCTCAAGTGTCTGAACAGTTTTACAAGGCCTGCCATTGGAGACTGAAATGTACAAACTTATATTTTGTCCAATCAACTTGAATTGTATATCAATGGAAAGAGAATTTTCTGACGTACTGTCCGAAAGGAGAAAGTATTGACTATTCTTTTAGAGGGGGTAATCTTGCTTTGACAGGAAAGCCCCCTAAACCGATAAACATATTCTTATATCACACTTTGCAATTGTTTAGGCGGAAAGAGATTAAAATTGTCAGTCGTCTTCCTCGTGAGATACGAGCTTATCACAATTTAAAAGTACTTAGTGGTTGACGAGATAGATTTATCTGTCATTGAACGAAATGAGCAAGTTCGCAGTGAGTTATGGGGAAACAAAGATTACCTCCACAGTGTATATCATATGGCACATTGTCAATAATGTTTGCATTTACGGTGGCATACTCCTATTAGAGTTAATTGAATGTAAACATGTTAAAATTTGAGCCAGTATATTATATTTATTTAAAATTTAGCACGATTTATGTAGTAACACTGACACAATTACCACACCAAGCACGCCGTAAGGTAGCATACGCCAATTAAAAGTCCATTGAGTTACACACTAAATTACAAAAGTAATGTGGTCTCTAAGTCTAGATAAAAGTTCTCACTAGCTAAACGCTACCCATCACCGGATAGCGGACAAGTTGGCCTTTCATGGCACTATCAATTTTTTATATCATGACCATGCAGATTTTGTGCTATCCGAGCCGAAAGTTTTCGTCACTTGTAAACAAACCTCTTCACTCAGTAGTAAACAATTTTCGTACGCTGCTCCTGGGAGGCCTAGAGAGGTCTAAAATTGCCTCTATTGACCAATTTTTTGCACCCCATGTACTTCCATTCATGCCCTTCACCATGCAAGCCACAAGAAACCAGATCCTGATTGATAAGGTATGAAAAAAGATGTTCTCCTATTGCATTTTGGTAGTTTTCCTGAGATAGGAGAATATCCAGGCGGATTGATATAGACTCTAATAGGTGTATGCCACCTTGAGGATTAACTGTCACTCCTTACTTTTCAAACAGAGCCGTATATATAAATATACGGCTCTGTTTTCAAAACAGTAACTGCGCCCTCGAATTAGGCCCAACAATTTGATCTACACTGACCGTTTTCAGAAGCGCGACAAAGGCTGAATGTGACGAATGACTGGCGAGACTTGATTAATCGGGAGAGCTGTCTTCAAAGGGAAAGCACACCACTACTTCCGCACTGTAGTCATTATCAGTGAAGAAATGCAAGTAAACTTTAATTTCAAGCACGAGAAATACATCGATATCAGACTTGGTTCTATCTTTCTCATTCTTTGCCGATTTCTGATCAGTCAGCTATATTCATCGATGACGTCACAGTTGCTATCAAACAAATGTTTGCAGCAACCGCTTTAGCATAGTAATATACAGCGAAGATTCGACAGATTAAAAGAAGAAACTAGCTTCATAGTCTTGAGTATGCGGGAATCTTGACCAAAATGGACACGGGAGAGAGCAAAGGACCAATTGACTTCGATTTCTTCAGTGATGACGCCGAGAAGGATTCGCAAACTTCTAAACATCGACCGACAAATGGTATAAGACACCTGTCAAAGGAAAGCCTCAGTCAACACGATAAGGCAATGCATTCTACAGATAACACTAGGCCCAGTGAAGCTATTCAAACAAACGGTAGGTCAAAAGATACCAATTTCTCGGACAGTGATAATGATAGTACCAGCGATGATAGTTCCGAGAGTGAATCGGACGGAGAGAGGACCGTCCGTACTGTAAGCAGTCGTAGTACCAATATAAGTGTAAAAGTGCCCTCAGCTCTTGACAATATTAGTGACACAGATTCCGATGGTAACAGCAGTGGTGCAAGCAGGGACAGTGAAAATGATGATAGGGAAAACAACAATGAAATTAGGCCCAAGAAGGAAAATGGGCACGAACTAACAACGGGTATCAAAAATCCAGAACCCAAAGAAACACCTTCAGGTAGTGAAAAGAAAGCTTCTCATGCTAACGCTCGACCAAAAACGGCGAAAGCTGGGAGGAAGCATCATGATAGTTGGACCTCAGAAGATGTTTCGGACAGAAATGGCTCAGACCTTTCAAGGTCATTTTCCTCCTCAGAAACAGAATCTAAATCGTCCGGTGATTCTGATTCAGACTCCAGTGTAACAGATGTATCTCCAATTCACAGCCCAGATAGAAGCAGAAAGTGTGAAGGGCTTGACAAATCATTTGAAAAAAGGCAGAAGCCAAAAGAGAGAAGTAGGAAAGCTGATACTAGTGTTCGGTTTGTAGAAGTAACCCCGGGATATTCCATTCATGGCAAATCAAGATCGCAAAATCAGGATTCCGAGACGAGAGAACTTAGTATGTTGCTGAGGGCTGTCCTGGAAATGGATGAGTGTCCAAGCAGAACTGACCTTGAATCTTTGCAAAGAAAAATGAACAGACCATCATCAGGCAGACCAAGGAGAGGAGGGAAGCGCCCTCAGTCTGCTCACTTACCACATCAACGGATGAACATGTCATTTAGCAACAATGAGGTTCAAAAGATTGATCGAGAAAATCAGCGACTTCTTGGTAAAATCTTGCATAATAAGCCCCAAGTTCCAGCAACTCGAAATTCCAAACTACCAGGTTCGTTCGAGACACCTGGACAACATATGAGTCATGCATCAGTACGAAGGAAGCGAGAACAGAGGAAAATTGAGTTGGAGAACATGGTGAGTGGTGCTTTAATACTGTAGAGTATTCTTTCGCAATGCACAATGAATCGATTTATAATCTCAGTCCTGTAGCCTACACGTACAATGTATGCAATTTGAAACCTTCGGTCATGAAATAATTTTGCTCTGTCTTAGCTGATGTCGAATACGTTTCAAGTTATGAATCTTTATTAGAATTAGGTACATTAGATCTTCATCAGAGCAGGCTATAATTGCCGGGGGTCAGAGGGGGGGGGGGATGGCTCCTTATTGTACCAATATAGGATGTTCTCTACCACACTGTAGTTCATGGTAAGCATTTGCAAAATCCCTGCATGGTTAACATTTCTTGCAGAGTTCCCAATATTATAATGAACTTTGTAATTCATTGAGAGGCAGGCATAAAATGGATAAACAGTGAATAAGAACACAATTGACTCATTTACAGAGCTTTTTGTTTGCTGGTATCAATCGTCATCAGTTTTAATATGTTTGCTCTCTCTCTCTGCTTTGAGTTATTGGAGATAGAAAATATGTTTATTCCTGGCCTTCTCTCTGTTATTTAAATCTCAATGCTCCTCATAACATACTTCAATTCAGTCACAGTACTGTAAAATTTATATAGAAAGGGATTGTCCTGAGCACATGCAGCATTCTCTCTGTATGGCCACTTCCCCATCCACTTTTGCATTGCATCACTAGACGCACATATTGCAAACATGCATACGATTTCAATCAAAAACTTACATATCAACAAGCCTCCAAATTTCAGGCTCTCTACTGGCTGATTGCCAGTGGATTTTTCAGTTTGACAGTAGCAAAATTAAATGGCACAGTTTGCTTTATTCTGTCAGTAGACATTAAGAACAACAATATGATAAGTTGAGTAACAATCATCACTTTGCATTTAGAAAGGGGGGGGGGGGGGAAATGGCATGATTTAATATGCAGATAAACCCTGTGTTACTGCTTGTTATCAGCAAATATTATTGAGCCTTTACAGCAGTTGATGTATGCTGTAACTCAAGAAAATGCTTAACTTGATTTTAGCAAGTAGATATTTAAAGCACTTTCATTATTTTTAGCAAGTGGCCAAAAATTGTAAAATTCTATTCCTTTTCTCTGTGATGAAGCTCTCCTCTCACTGCTACATGGACATTTATGGCAAATTTATCTTAGATCTTTTTACAAGAATGAACTTCATATGATCTTTCCCACTATATATAGTAACTCCAGAATGATAGATTTGGGATTGAGGGTGATATTAAAAGAATTGTCTGGTAGCCCTTAGAAGTTAACTTAACAAATGATAAATAAGTTTCCAAACATGGTTTCAAAATATGAGAACGCTAATGTTGCGTTTGACAGAGAAACAATTTTTTAATCGTGTAGGATTGATATTTCAAATATACTTTGAACAGTACAGTACAGAACGTGACGTCACCTTCGCAGTTGCAGATTGCTATATTTACCCACCCTCCATACAGTTCCTACAGTAATCACAACATAAACTGCAGTTGAATACAGATTAATTTCTTTCTTAATTTTTGGTGAAATTTCTTATAAATTATATGTTTAAAAAAAATCAGTAAGCCTACATATAATGTATGTAGTGCATCTGTGATTTTTTTGTAACACAAGATAAGTTTGAACAGCAGACTCTTCATTGTTTCTACTGTACATCGCGCTGTCCAGCTCCAACGCGAAGAATGTTTACATGAAGGCTACTCTTACGTTTACAATCGGACAGTTCTGCGAAGCCTAAGCTTCCTTGTACTACATTCTGCTCTGACATCGATTCCGCCAAGTTTGATCTTTCAATGTTCGAAATACTTTTCAAGTTTCCTTTTACTGTAAGGTTGATCAGTGAATTTTATTCAGCAATTTCGAAGAACACTTTAGGAACTGTGGTTTGAGTGTGAGAGTGTATTATGTGCAACACTATGAACTTATACCAACTGGGTTGGGTAGGCTGCCTAGTAGGCTGTATATGTTCGCGATGTGTACGTAATATGTAATAGGCAATCACCTGTGCGTGTACACGCGAGAGTGTATTTGCTGCGGAAATGGGAGTGCTAACTTCAAGTAGCTCATTTTGCCTATTTGCCTGCACTACGTTAATCACCAAATTGATGCGTTCGAACAAACGGTGCTTTTGGTGAGAAACTGGTGAATTTGAAAACCAGATTTCTACAAGAAGAAATTTTCGAATGGGGACAATTTTCACATGGTTAGAAAGAGAAAAATAATGTATCAAAACCTTCCACCAGACAATTCCTTTAACCCCTGAGCTTAAGGTAGGTCGAAGCAGACTCAGTGCCAACACCTTACTAACTACAGTAGTTGCTGTGAGCTTGATATCAGATTGCCTCTATTTATCTGTAGTCAAAAGAGACATTAACATGTCTATTGTCTTTCCTAAATATCCCACACAGTAAGTTTTGGGTAATAGCCTAAGACTACGTAGAGCAATACAGTTGTGTAACTGACATTACTACACATATCAATGTACAGTGTCTACCATCCATATTAATCACTACTATTTTAATTTGCGTAGAAAATCTTTCTGCCATTGAAAGCAATAAAAGTAGCACTACCCATAGAACAGAAACGTAAATAACCGATCCAAGATCTGCTGTGAAAAGTCAATGTTAAATACTAAACAGTTTTTTTTATGTTGAGGAGTACCTTTATTATTTCTGACTAGACTCACTAGACACATTGTTACTGTACAGGTACAATGTATTTTGTGTTTGAAACAGATTTATACTTAACCCTATGGTACAGTAGTCATTCATAAAAGTTACATCTTTCATGAAAACGTTAAAAAAAAAGCAAATTTGTTTGAACACAAGACCTATAAGTATGAGTTTTCTATATCCAACCTACATCATTTTCTCGATCTTGCCGTGTTGGCAAAAATGAAGTGGTATGGGTCCTTTAATCAAACACTGTACATAACACAAGGTAGATTTTTGAGAGTCTTTTAATCAAAAATTGTTTGAAAAGAGACCCTTCATTACATAAGACAGAGAAAATGAACAGCAAGTTACTTGTTTTCAATGATTAAAATGAAAAGTGACAAGAAGAAAAAAACATCTGTCCTTGATTGTCAGACTCTGTCATTGACAGCCAGGTTTACCATGGTGCAACAAAAATGTAAACGGTAGCAAATCAGAACTTGTATGTTTGCACACTGTGTATCTTACAGTAAAGTCTGTCGCTATGGTTACCTGAAAGTAAATCTAGTGTTTCACTTCTTTTACCTTCTGTTAATAATTACGAAACCTTGACTTGTTTACATACGGATTTAACCATTGTTGAATATTTAATTATTTATTAAGCCTGATACACATTATATACATGGCTTGATCAGAATCTTGTAAAAATTAACAACTGAATTGAATCAGAGGTAAGAGGGAATATGGCCTTACATACAGTACCCACTGTTAGGTCACATTAAAATATATCTACAATACCAGGAAGTAAAAGTTTATTAAAAAAAAAACAATGAAAAATGGGAAAAAAAACAGAACTAATAAACCAGATTATTCCCAGTTTTCCTGATTCCTATTTGATAAAAAAAGGTAAAAAAAAACAAAAAACTTGTTAACCTTCTTGAAAATTGAACTGTTACATTGAACATTATGAATCAACTGGTATGGTACACTTTAATGCACAATACAGTATGTGGTAAGTAAGTGACAGTAATTACTTTGCTTTTAAATTACATACAGTATTAAGTTATTAACCCACTCACAATATTGTTTTGTATTGTTTAGGATTTCTCCCTGTGAGGCTTTTAGAGATTGCGGATGACTGGAAAGACCGTTCACCTTTTATTAAATTGAAACTCTGAGGCATATCATGTTACCTTGTCTCTTGGGAATAGTCAAAAGGTTATTTGTTTATCTTCTGCAAGGGAAATGAAAATCGGAGTCTTTAATTATAAATCGCACTTGTTGCCACATCTTGTTTCGCATTAATCAGTTTAATAGTGTAAGACAGGTAGTCATCATATAGTGCATCTATGTACAGTGTTTATAGAAACTTCAAGGGAGAAAATGATGAAATTTGAGGATTGAGACTGGTTTGGCATATATGAAGTTGTAACCGAAATAAATTACAGTGGGAATAGGGTATTGAATCGTTCCAGGTATGAAATACAGTAAATTTATATATGCGCCTGTTTCTTTTGTCCTGTGTGTACAGTTTTTGAGGGCAGTACAGTACTTTTGACATTTAAGCAGTATATATTGTGTGTCCACTTCTTAGCTTCCTCACTAATAAATGGAAGCTGGTCACTTCGCCCAACAACCATTTCGCCCAACTGCCATTTTGCCCAACCTTACCATTTCGCCCAACCAGCCTGGTCATTTCGCCCAACCAGTCTGGTCATTTCGCTCAACCAGCCTGGTCATTTTGCCCAACCTTGATTAAATATTATACTTCAATAAGGAAACGTTCGGGAATTGTTAAGGAAACTAGAGGATGGATAAGTGTTGTAGTGGTTAGGTTTGATAGGTTTGATAGGAAACGTTTGGGAATTGTTAACGTTACGGGATACGAACCGAATATTAAGGAAAGTTGAAGTCGTGGTTACATTGATACAGTGGTTACATTGATTAAATATAATACTTCAATATTACGGACGGGTTTCATAGTTTAAATTTTTTCAATTTAATAAGGAAACGTTCGGGAATTGTAAATCGGTAGGATGGATCAGTGTTTTAGGGGTTAGGTTTGATAGGTTTTTATGGAGACGGAACTAGTGAAATAGAAAAGGTGATATTATTCCACACTGATTCCCCTTTGTTTGTATAATAATGTAACTTGCATTGTATGCGTAACCGCCTAAAGTAGTGTAATCCTCCCATTTTACCCGAAATAACTGCTCAGACTCCGATCGATATCGAGCGGACCTCACTTTATTTACCTACCACGAAGTAATATAACCCAAAATAAATCAAATTGAACTAGTGTAATAGAAAAAGTAATATTATTCTGACTGAATATGAGTAACAAAATGGTTGGGCGAAATGACCAGGCTGGTTGGGCGAAATGACCATGCTGGTTGGGCGAAATGACCAGGCTGGTTGGGCGAAATGACCAGGCTGGTTGGGCGAAATGACCAGGCTGGTTGGGCGAAATGACCAGGCTGGTTGGGCGAAATGGCAGTTGGGCAAAATGGTTGTTGAAGTGACCAGAAAGCTAATAAATAATGATGTGTGTGTGTGTCTTTCAACTTTCAAGGTTGTCAAACATATTATAAATTTTAACTCACTCCTCTTTCACTGGTCTCCAGTCATGTTAATATAATGAACTTCCCTTTTGGGGAAACTACAGTGAACCATCAAATCCTGTATAAATTCAAATTTGGTGTCCGGTTGTGTACTTACTAAATAATTACTATAAATCAAAATAAAATAAAACTGTTAGCAAACTGCTTATCTACTAGAGAGCCTGTGTAGGAGAATGTGTAAAAGTAAGTTGGCCTGACGTTTCGATCCTAGCAGGATCTTCTTCAAATGCTAAATGACAATTAACAGTAACAGAAGGGACAAAAACACACACAGAATACAGACAAGTTAATGAGCATGGTGAACACAAAGAGATAGATGTAAGGGAGATTAGTAGACAAGGGATGGAGAGAAGAAAGAAAGAAAATAATTACTGAATCACACATTGCTTGTTCTTCCAAGCGTCCAGAACGATTCTGTTAAACTAAACTTAAACGGTTGAATATGTTGAAAATTTTTTACAGGAGGGTCAAATATCTTTTACTATGATCAGCTTGTTTACTGTCGAGAATACAATTACCTCATGGTTTATAGAGCTCTCTGAAGATTGTATGGCGTGTACTGTGGTTTTTGGCATGTCGTAGAGGCTATATACGGTGCACGTATAAACATACCATGGTCAGTTCTTTGGTCAAACTTTCTAATGGGCGGGAAAAGCAGCATATGTTCATCATATTTACACAGTTTCAAGACATCCATATTTGGCATCAAGAAGGAAAGTAATATCAGTAAATGAAAACAAGAAAGAGTTAGACTGATATATAAAGAATTTTACCAATATGTTTCTCTCTTTCATGGTAATTTTGAATACATAAAAAGTCAATACTCTTTAAATGGAGAACTGTTGATAATGAATTTTTTGTTCATTCATTATGAATATCCCAACTGGGGTAGAAATGATTAAAACTGACTGTGTAGTAAATGTATAAAGTCAGTCTCCATGGTTCCCTGAGTAAAGCCATTCCCATCACTAATTAATGTTTCTAGCATATAATGATAATCAGCATGTTAATAGAGCTACAGTACTTGAACATTATAAGTTTCATGGGTTCATTTAACCCAGGTTGTAGATATATTCAGTTGAGCACTTGAGTAATTCCCTCAAATTATTGCAATATAGGGCTACAATTGTCGTAATTTTTAGACCTGCAAACTGTAACTTATGAGATTGTTTTAAATTTAAAGGGAAAAGTGGTCAACTGCAGTTCACCTTTGAACAGTGAACACTCGGTATATATCCTATATATGACGTACTGTATACACTCACATCTGTATTGTTCCCAAATATGTCCAAAAAAATACAAAAAATGGGCAGCTATGAAGCCTATGGTCAAACTCAGAATCTTGTTTTACTGGAATATCAAAGCATCTAATTTTATAATTTAAACTCCATAGTACCGGGAATAAGTTATTTTCAAGGTTTTATCTCCAGAAAAATAAAATCTTCCCAGCAAACTTTAGCATGCTAAAATTTGGGCCATCGCTCATGACCTCAAATACCTCTATTACCTGAGTGGTTAAAAATCTCAGCATCCTTGACATTGCTTCATACTTTCGTTAATCATATATATTTACTATTTTGAAAAAGAAAGGGAGGAAAAAATGAAATGTTTAATATGTTATGTAGGAAGGTCATTCAAGTTGTTATGTATCTCTCAATATATATCGCTTGAGCACGGTGCTTAAAATGTCTTTTTCGTTAACAGCAAATTCTCCAGAGAATTGAGTCAGCAAAGGCAACTCCTTCCGTCAGAAAGGATGATCACGAAAAACATTACCAGAGGCAAGTGCAATATTCCAACCAAGTTGGGAAATCCCCTCACCGTCCCAGCAGTGCGAGAAGAACAGGTGAGTTGCAATTAAAATGCTCTACATACAGGAAGTTGCTCGAACGATTTCCGTTTTCTTTAAATTAAAAGAGACTTAACAAGTGAAGCAAAAAGAGGAGAGCTACTTAGATGGTACAGATATTCAGAGAAAGATATATACGGAACTGTACTTGCTCGTACCTCGGTCAAGTGTCCTAGTCTGTGTCGCTATGACAACACACGTGTAGAAGAATAAGGCTGTCTAAGAGCTCTATCATTTATCATGAAGACAGTTCTAGATTATCTGTTCTCCATTACTCCATAGGGCAGGGCACATACAACATAGCTCTGTATAGTGGAGGACTATGTACAGTAGATTCTATGCTGTAGGGTGGGTTGTAAGGATCTAACAATATAGGTTGGTGGGAAGTTAGTTTGTTGTCTTCTTTCAAACAGGTGCAACATATCTAGAAAAGTTCGTTCTCTGTATGCCAAGAATTCTCATTTGTTCGTCCGAATTAATTAGTGGAATGCTGTTATTACGCATCTTTTAATGCCATCATCATGATATCTGATGCTAAAGTTGTAATATTTCACCATCTAAATGTATCTCAGCACTATAAGCATCTTTATAGGGTTAGCCAGTGGGGGTTCTGTCTCATGAATGTTAAACATTTTATCCTTTCGTTTTAGGGTCAACTTATGCCAACAAAATGGCAAAGGCCTCTAGTATGTCCAGCCTGAATAGCGACTTCAGCAAGAGGAGTACTGGATCAAGACCAAGCAGCGGCAGGCAGTCAATCTTTTCAGAATCGAGACCCCCAGCACAGTCTCGTCCAGCTTGGGATGAGCACTGGCAAGTAGGCTGACCGTCTAGAGGGTCGTCTGGAATGCTAGATTTCCCCGCAATAACCTGCAGAGAGATACTTTCGATTTATTTCCTTTTTATCAAGTAAAATACCAATTTCTATTGAATTAGGTGTTAAAGGGAGGATGGAAGGCTACTAAACTGCTTCTTTGATGGAAGGGGCAATGTGTCCACTCAGTATTTGGAACAGTTGAAACAGTGACCCAGAGCTAGTGGTACAGTAGTTCAAATTGTGGCCTATTGGTTTTGACACTGTAGGCTAAAATAATCAGTTATTCATGATAGGTAGCTGATCATAAATCTTAAAGGCATCCTTGTTCAGCTCTCTTGGATGAAAGCTGACAGAGGATTGTCATAATAATGAGATGTGTCTGTTTAAGGGCTGGGGGGGGGGGGGGATGAGCATGTAAGGGAATTTTGCTGTTGGTATGATGTATTGAGTGCAATCTGAATTTTCTTGTCCAAAATTGCTTTCAGTTTTAACATTGACATATCCACAAATGAAAATATGCTGAACAAAATTGAACAAACCCTGCATAGTACACCAGAGAGGCAGTTATCCAAAGATCTCTAATAAGGGGAGGGAGAAGGGGGAGGCTGGGGAGTTAAGTACTGTTGTAACTTGAACACTGGGCTAGTTTGCAGCATTATATTCATTATATATGAGAGAGAGTTTGCATTGAGATGGAAAAGACCATAATATCACATTTCTGATACACACAAATCTTCTACAGGATCTGCTACCATTTTGTGAGACTCTAAAAATGTTTCACTATGCAGACAAAATGAAATAAATCATAATATTTCTACTTGACCCATTACTAAAGTTTGCACAGTCGGACAACAACAGCATTCCAAATGTAATAGAGGTTTTGCTCAGTGCTGAAAAAAAATATATATTCAAATGATTTTAGGTTCAAACCTGGTTTTAAGAAGCAAATAAATGGCGACGTGAAAATTCTTCAGTAACTTCTTGTACATATCATTTTGCTGCATCTGCAAAGAATAATTGATCTGGTATTGCATCTCAAAAATGGTCCAATTGCTTTACAAGTGCAAAGGTCTATACCAGTTCTGTACACAGGAAGGATACTTACTTAACGCGAAATAAAACTGAGAAGACTCCACGACCGCTTCACAAACGTCATTGATCTGTGCTCTGAGTGGGCGGAGAAGCTACAACTTTAAACCTTACCCGGTAATTTCACTTGTTGGAGATGGAGGATATATATGTTGACCCAATTTTTGTAAGCCACGATTGGTATGATTTCTCTCTATTAAACAGGCAGCCATTGCTGTAGCAGTCTTTATTGGAAGATTTTACCCCAAACTTTTAAAGGTACAGCAGGTGTCTTATATTAGACTTGCAAATTTGTTTACAAAAGATTTTCCTACAATTCTTTTCCAACATGCAAAACATCCTGTAATACCAGCTGATGTCAGTACCAGAGATGCTGGTCTTAAAGTTTATTAGTACTGCCCCCTCCCCTTCCCC
>KN886539.1:23102-33768 GCA_000934455.1 Apostichopus parvimensis
TTTCTTGCCATACAATTTGCTGGATGAAAATTCAAACTAACTATCTGACTAATGTAGAGCAAGTAAGTTTAATTTGTCCAAGGATTAAGTGACAACCAGAGAAGATTTGTAGCAATCCCTTGTGGACATCAATCATGTCATTCACTCACAAGGATTTTACAGTACAGAATGTTAAAGCAAAATGTTTAAATATCCAGAAAGAACAGTCTTCCTATGTGAAATATAGACAACTTTGACCAAATTTGAGCTAGCAAATCCCTTTTAATTATTGTTAAGAGTTACATGACATTGTTTATATACTGTGAAATATTTTTTGATAAAATGGCCAATTTTGTTCACCATTTGAGATAACTTTTTGACCCCTTCTCTCCAACTACTCATCCTAAGGGTTTATAATGTTGGCACCGCCACTGATTTCCACCAAGATATAGATACACTTACTCTTCAAAGGTGTTTTCCCTCAGTTGACCCTGTATCCGAAGCTCGTTCAGTTCTAATATTTCTTTGTTGAGAAATTTGTTCTGTGTTTCAAACGCTTGGCAAGAATCCTGCAAGTGAAATAATTTAAAATTGCTTGAAACTCTCTGATGATAAAAGTTGGTTTCCATATAAAAAAAAACATCTCTTCCTATTCCCATCCCATGGAAAGAAAGAAAAAGTAAGAATATTTTTTACTTTGCAATTGTGTAAACTACGTTTTCTTTAGGGCTCCTTCGTGATTTTGACGACTGTTATATGCAGTTTATGCATGAAAAATGTAAACTTCCAAATTTCAGCTAGCGGAAAAAACTCTTGTTACCCTCATTTTCTCATAATCGCTTCTCTCCCCATAAAGATTAGGGTTACGAGTACGAGCTAGTTCTGGAAAAGGGTCATCAGGAGGACCTCCAAAAGAGTTGGGTGACCTTTGACCATCAGGAAGTGAGCTGCTAGATGAAGAACTGTCAGCTGTAATAGGTGGTACTTTCTCCAGATCACTGATCTGAGGTCAAATCAGAGAAACAAACAAGACAAGACATTTAAAGTAATGAAAGAGAATCGAGAGGGGCAAAATAATTTTATTTTTAGGGCAAGTTAGAAGATGCCTTGGAGTTTCATTGAAATTTCAGGGCAACATGGAAAGTTTTCAGCCAGCTTTTAAAAGGGCACAAGGAGGCAATTTTCAAAGTTTGAAAGGACAACAAGGCCTTTTTTTGCAAATTGTCGGAACACATGTACGGACAAGTTATCACAAATTTCTTGCACACTATTGACTTGGCATATTTGCCAGATAGACTGACAGATAAATGCAGCACTAACAACATAGGCTCAGCCAACAGCTGATTGCTTGTAACTAATAGATGATTGTTTGTAACTTGCCATGTCTGCAGTTAGTTCATCAAACTTGTGGCAATTCTATCAATAGATTGCTGCCCTGCCTTCTACCCACTGCAAAGCTATGCTGACTGGTACAGTATTTATTCCACCAACAAGAAAATCACTTTTTTCAATAGTTAACTAACTAGTGTTATATAGCACATTTCCTCTTCAATTTCCCGAAATGCATTGAATTAAATAATTTCACAAAATATTGACGACAAAAATACAAATAGGTCAGGAGGGCTGAATTTACTTCCCCGATCAGTAAGGTCCATATAGCAGCATTAAACGACCAGTGTACCTTCAGATGGTATATATAAATTCTTAGCTCTTGTGTAATTTTTGTAAAACTAAGTGTCAGATATTGTTATACTGTAAAAAAACTGCACTCTGTTAATAAGCAAAAACCTTTCTTTACTTGTGTACAAAATGGATTGAATCAATTGTAAATACTTCAGTTTAGAAACCTAATGACATTATTAAACATTGTACAACATACACAACATTAAACTGCTTGTTACCATTGTTTTGTCTTCACAGAACATGTAACAATTTCAGAGACTGACTTATTGATTCCTTAACATTGTTCTAGTGGGGCGTTTTGATCACTGTTAACATTACTTTTACTGTGGAAAAGACTTAGGCCTAACTTACACAGAAAACTTAGGCTAATTTATACACCAAACATTGAGCCTTAAGTCACTAATATTTGAATTTCCTTTACCTTGATTGTCAGATCCATAACAACCTCATCCTTAGCCACCAGCATCTCACGAAACATAGATAACTGCTCATCAAGTTCTGCAATTTTTGAGTTGCAAGTTCTGGTAATAGAAAACGAAAATTAAAAAGGATGCGAATGTAATTTTAAGTTCATATTAAATCATATGCATTTTAACACATTCACTAATTGGACCTAACATGACTTTTCTTTCATCTCTTCTCTGCTACCTAAGGCCTTTAATAACAAGTTTCTATGTCATAAATAAATCTCTTCTCTAAACTATGATCTTATAAATCTGCATTTTAAGACATTCACCAATGAGACCACACATAGCTTTTCTTTCATCTCTTCCCAGGTGCCTATTTTATCAAAATTCTTTAACCACAAGTTTCTCTATCATGTTTAAGACCCCTCTCTAAACCATAATTTCATTTAATTTTTTACCTTAATATCTTTTCATCCCACCTAAGATACTATATTTGCTATCAAGTACAATCAGTCAAAGCTTAACTATCTATGATCTTTCCAACTTCACCTCTTTATTTCTCTCACAATTTGTTTCTCTTACCTTAGTTCTATTTTCTTCACCTCTCTCTCACAATTTGTTTCTCTTACCTTAGTTCTATTTTCATCACCTCTCTCTCATAATTTGTTTCTCTTACCTTAGTTCTTTCTTCATCACCTCTCTATCATAATTTGTTTTCTATTACCTTAGTTCTATTTTCATCACCTCTCTCTCATAATTTGTTTTCTCTTACCTTAGTTCTTTCTTCATCACCTCTCTCTCATAATTTGTTTTCTCTTACTTTAGTTCTATTTTCATCACCTCTCTCTCATAATTTGTTTTCTCTTACCTTAGTTCTATTTTCATCACCTCTCTCTCACAATTTGTTTTCTCTTACCTTAGTTCTTTCTTCATCACCTCTCTCTCATAATTTGTTTTCTCTTACCTTAGTTCTTTTTTCATCACCTCTCTATCATATTTGACCTCTTGTAAGAGTTGTTCTAGCTGTACAAGTTGTTTATCTTTCCGATTAAGCAGAGAAAGTTTCTCCTGATCTGTCTTGCTGTCCAAGAATTTCAAACTATTGAAAGAATAAAATGAGATTGTAATTGTCTGACAAGAAACTTTTTTAAAACAAGAATGCATTCATGGACCATTAGCAGGGCTGTCTTCAAGGTAGAGATAACCAGTTATTTTGCTAATACAAAAGTGCATCTGTGAGATAGATCCATTCAGCCAATTTATCCAGACATTTGGCCAGATGAGGTCATTGCTTGCAAATTACTAGACTTTCTTAAAGCTATTCAAAACTGATCAAATTTCTCATGTAAATGGCAAAAATGTATCCATGAATAACGGTGTGCAGTGTTTACATGGGTTGGTGACTGTATGAATGCCATTGATATTAACTCTCTCTATACAAATAGTAACAGCCTAAGCTTATTCTATGCAGCACTGTCTAGTGGTGACTTTATGCTTCCCTTCATGCTGCTGACATAAGGTCCCCAGAGCGAACCTTTTTTGTTTCTTCAAATATATACTATATTTTAGGGCTTTCTTGCACTATAGTTGAAGAATTTTAGTAAAAAGCTGTTCCCTAAAAAGTGTAACTAAGAAATTCTTGTGCCGATTTTGACAGAAGGAAAGACTTCAATGCATTTTAAACAGATGTTAAAAATCCCTGTGTGTACTTGCAGGATGCACCTGTCACCAAGGAACCTTAAAGTACCATGTGAATAGAGGGGCCATACATCTTGGTTTGGAATGGGCTGAAAAGTCTTAGTTTAATGTAAATGGAGGCAAAGTGAGAGCTGCTACTACTACTACACAATTGGAATGAGGACAAATTATTTGAACTTTATTTACAGTATCGCAACTCACAACTTTGGGACTTTTCATCAATATACTACAGTTTTTTCAAGTCAATTATGTAACCTTGTGATCTAAAGTATTGCATGGAATTGAACTCAAAGGTCAAGGATAGGGGGGGGGGGAGTCCATGGTAGATATGAGGTGTATGTATCATTACCTGCCTAACCTGGATAAAGAGAGAAGTGGTAGGCCATAATTGAATTGGATTAGCTTGTGCTCTAAAGTATTGCATGGAATTGAACTCAAAGGCTAAGATCGGGGGAGAGGGGGGGGGGGTAGGTCCATGGTAGATATGAGGTGTATGTATCATTACCAGCCTAACCTGGATAGAGAGAGAAGTGGTAGGCCATAATTAAATTGGATTAGCTTGTGCTCTAATGTATCTTACGGTTACGGGTTACGAAGCCTTAGGTTTCCTCCAAGCTGGGATAATGTAAAGGTGTTTTATAATAATATGTGATATGAATTATGCATAAACTCTGTCAAGAAGGCAACCTCCAAGCTAAGAGAGGGTAATAGAGTACCATAATAATGTGGGTTACGAAGACCTAGATTTCCCTCCGAGCTGAGATAATGTAAAGGTGTAGCATAATAATGTGTGATATGAAGAGAGCATGTATGCCCTGCGAAGCAGGCTAACATCTACCTCTCAGTATAGTAATGATCCACCATAATAACGTGGGATGTAAAGTCATATGCCATTCCCGGCAAACAAAAAAACCAACCTGGGAAAGTGGATTGTTTATATTCTTACTTTGTGCTTTGTTGAATCTTGACTTCTGTTAACTGCTTGTGTAGAATCTGTGTGACTTCTTGGCTGGCCTTAGCTTCACTGTCCACCAGCTCTAGTTCTTCCTTAAGTGAAATGATTTGAGAGAGCATCTGAAATAAAATATAAATATAAATATTGAAAATTATGTCACACTGCTCTACAATGATGTTTTGAACGGTTTTATAATCGTTAATCTTTTTGACGCAAAAAAAGACTACATCCTACACCCCACAAATGTTGTGAGATTTCTTCAAATCTTCAAATTAATAATAATAGTTATATTAGCAAACATGATCAACATACATTTACCATTAGCCTAGAGGGATATTAGTATTATCACAAAGAGGATTTTACTTTGGGTTCAAATTTTTGATCAGTCTTTTGTGCCTTAAAATGAGAATGTGATATTTTTAAGACATTTATAGTTAGCACTTTGATTCTCTGACATATGTTAAACCTGTCATTCATTTTATATTTTAAAATTTTTGATGCATGATTTTATTCTGCATAATGATTGTGTACATTTCTCTTGAAATAAGCTTAACTTGACCTGACTATCAGAGAAGAAATTCTCCTTAATCTTGCCATATTTTAAAATAAACATAAGCAGTCTGCTAACAGTGTGTTTTTGAATATCTACTAAAGTTTAAGTGGACTAAAAACTGGTGCGAACAAGAAAATCACAAACAGAAATTTATCTAGGAAATTACAAATAAAAAAAATAAAAATAAAAAACAAAGGCTTTTATTGATCAGAACATGATTGGAACAGTTATCTTAGTAATGTAAGTATCATGCTCTAATTTTCATTCTGCTCTAGTCTAAGCAATCTAACCTGACATCGGTGGTGATCCAAAAGACCGTTTACTCGCTAGGAAACCAAGTCAGAAACCAGAAGACCTTGCACACTGTGTCATAAGGAATTACACCAGTACATTTCCATACAGTGCAAAACACAAAGGATTGTTATTTCAACAGAAATGACTAAAAATATTATCGGTTTGTATCTTCTTTCACAGGATCACCATCAAACCGGTGCAAAGCACAGGAATGGAAAATGATGAAAAAAGCTTCCGATTGCTAATCTGTCCAGTTTCTTCACCAATGTCAATGGGTAATTGTTTGCCATACTGCGTTGTTATATCACAGTGTAATTTATGGTCATATACCGGTTCCACTAAAATCTTACCTCTTTACACTTAGGACATCTTTCTGATGCATGCTCAGAGGCACTGCTGGCAAATCTCTGCAGAATTGAGGTAGGTCGTTTAGACAGACCTTCTGTGTGAACTTGATGTTTCCTTTAAAGAAACAAAGAAACATTAGACCAGAATGCTGAAACATACTTTTGAGATTGAGGAAACCACAATCTGACCTATATCAGACCCGTCAACTCTCCCGGTTTTACCGGGAGACTCCCGGTTTTTACCCGAATCTCCCGGCCTCCCGGTTTCATATTCTATTCTCCCGGTTTTTTAATGTTTCATCACTTGCGACATTTCTGAAAATAGCCAACAATTAGTCCAATGCTTAGTAATTCCTCACAGTAACGCTGAACAGGAAAGGCTATTCAGTGTAGTTCGCAAGAACAAGACAGACTGTCGGTCAAGTCTCAAGCTTGATGGGACTCTATCTAGCATACTAGCTATGAAGTCACAGTACCCAGAGTCCACTGTTCCAGCCTACTAAAGAAACCCTGTAGAAAGCGAAGCGAGCTGCTGTAAACTACAACAAGAAACACTGATTGGATGATTCTCTCACTGTATTGCATAAGTAGACTATACTTATTTAGGAGTATTTATATCATTTCAGTTGAAAATTACAAACCTCCCTATTTTCCCCTTGTTCTCCCTATTTTTTGGCCCTAAAAAATGTTATTCTCCCTATTTTGGGGTCAAACAGGTTGACAGGTCTGCTATATTCAAGTCAGATTTAATGCATGTACAGTTTGTGTGATGTTTTACTATAAGAAAATAGAGTGAAGACCTTCCCAGTGGTTAATTGACTAGACTGTATATGCTGAACAAGCTTTCAAATAATTTACTTATTCTGGTATAATCTATACATGTCTTGCAGGATATTATATCAAGGAACTGATACTTGGGAACTAACTGTTCATAACTTCTTCTAAATCATCTGTATGTGAAGGATTATAAACACAAAACTGTCAACAAGTTTCATTATCAGTTATCCAATTGCTCTAAAGGAACCAGTTTACTCCTTTAAGATCATAGCAGTTTTATCAAATTTGTCAAATAGAGTTCTTTTACTCATCATTGAAAATATGAGAGCCAGTAAATTTTCCCATCTGGAGATATCATGTTTACAAGGATTTCACATTTTGACCTTAAATGAACTCTGACCTACACCAGATTGTGTACAAACTTTACACTACATAAAAGTTATCCTACCATGCATACATGAGCTCCTTTGATGTTCAGGTCCTGGAAATACAGTGTTTTGAGATTTTCACAGTTTGCCTTCTGCTGACCCCAAATGACCTTTGACCTAAATCTAAAACCATAGGATTCTTGTACTGATTATGGGGAGCCCACATTCAAATATGAAAACTACAGATGTTACCTATCTTGGGATATTATATTTACAAGCTAGGGTGTAACACACACACACACCCAAACTTGACTGCATAGGTTACTTGCCTGCCTACGGCAAGTAACCAAATAGTAAAATATTCTCATATTTCTGTTTGCAAACTTTATATTCTTACAAAGTAGAAGAACCAGCAGAGCCATGTGACTACTGACTTTGTGTAAATATGCAGGTGACTTATGAGATGTTTAAAAAGAGACAAGGATCACTGGTGGATACCTTACAATGAGAAATCAAGTGACTCAAAAAGTTTCTTGAATAAACTAAAACACCATAATCCCATATGTATTAATTACCGATGGGCTGAGTCATTATGTTGCCCAACTAAACATCTTGGTAGACAACCTTTCATGTCGACTAATAATGTTAGACATCTTACGTCTATCCATGACACCCTCCTTGAAACACCATGTTTACAAAGCTTCACTTTTTTACCTCTGCTAACCACAAATGAGATTAAACCTTCACCAAACGAGGCATCAACATGTTCCGAGAATTAGAGATCAATCGAAGTTGCCCTTTCGATCTTGAAAAGTCCAGGTCTTCAGTGTAGGAGGAAAGTAGAAAGTGTTTAATCAATCACTTGATATAATTGTTACAATGTTATTAACATTTACCTTCTCGGTTTTGGAATTGGTGGTGCGGGTTGGGAGGGTTGATTGCCGGGTTCAGCTGTTTGTACCTGAGTGTGACTGGTTGGAATGGTATCTTGGTGGAGAGACTTCCATCGTCTAAAAAAAGAAACGGGAACACTTATAAACAAACATTCCATGTACAGAAACCACCATATCATGCAAGGGGATGCTCAGTTTAGCAAATGTAATAATACCATTTGAAGTTACCTCAAGAATCACAACAACAGTTACTTAACAGGATTGTCCTCCCAGTTCTTTGATATGGATGCAAAGATGGGGAATTAGAAAAGATTTCAAATTCAGTCAAATGTCCTTTAAGTAGCGATACACTTCCAATTGTATGGCTAACGGCTATTGAAGACATACAGTAATTAGAAGTTTTGAACATAGAATGGTCACTATCTAGTTAAGAAATCTTTTTAAAGAAATTTTTCGTGGCCAGTAGATAACAGATGTAAGATATCTTACCATGTATGCACTCTTATATTTCATGAAAAAGGTTATATTTACTTCGTTCCTCGCTTACCTGTCTCCCCACAACCTTAGCACCTCATTCAACCGTGCATAGAATATCCTGGTAACCTTTTAACACTGTGCACCCTCTACGACCAGCTCCTCCGGTCACCGCCCTCCCTTCTTATTCAACCGTCAAAAGTGTCTAGATCGTTATTTTCCAGCGGAATTTTTCCATCGGATTTCGTCCACTTTTGGTTTTCTAGGATCGGAGATTTTCCCATCCACTGCTTTTGGAAGAGTTTGAAGTAGTTTGCAGCCCGATAAGTATCCTTTTCTTATTATTAAAGGGGTTTTTAGGGCTGCTTTGGTGGAGTGGCGTTCACTCCGTGTTTTCTGTGCAAACACGAGTGTGGGTAGCAGTTCAGAATTGTTTACCTTAGTTACGCTAGTTTTCCCGCCTTTTTTCCTACACACATGCTATCTGCGATAGTTCGTTTTTCCTTTGTTTATATTTTTTATATTGTTCCCTTATTACCTCTCTTGTTTCCTTGAGTATTTCTCTCCAGGTTTCGTCCCTGGTTTTTCCTCACCTTGTGTGGGGTGGCTTTAAGGCCTAATTTTTGTATACCTTGTAAGCCGCGGGCCTCTAGCCAAGGCACGTTGTTAAGGTACTGTTATATATATCTCTTCCTTTGTTAGCTTATTTCCCCTCCCCTGTTCTCCCATCTCTTGTTATTAATTGTTAATAAGATTTATTCCTTAACTTGGGGTTTATCAGTCATGTCCCGGAGTCAACTGAAGTGTGTCAATTGCTCCATGTTCCGTCCAGGGAGGGCTTGGGACGAACATGACCTTTGTCCCAAGTGCCGTACTTGTACCAGGAGGGACCCATGTCTGGTGTGTCTCCAGTCCACCCACAGTTAATGGCTAGAGACCGATGCCTGGCTAGCAGGACAAAGGATGAAGCTGCAGGACAAGTTAGACTTGTTCCCTAACCCCAGCGGCTCCCTAATAGGGAGAGAAGTTGGGAGCCGGAGGGTAGCGGCCGCGACCAGTCCGGCCGCAGTCCTGGTCCCGCCACCGACCCCGGAACCGGAGGATGTCATCGCCAGAGAGGACACCTTAGATTGCAGGGCTTCGGTAAACCTCTCAGGACTGGAAGAAGAGACTGACGAACCCCCGGAGTTCAAGCACCTAGAGGGCGAATTTGCATGTAGCCTCGAGGAGGACGACATCCCTATGGCAGGAGGAACATTGCCTCCAGAACTCACGATGCGGGCGACGGACATCTTCCGGAACACTTGGGTTTTGAAGAGTTGCCAGACCTACCGCACAAACCAACTCGGGTCTCCAAACTGACGGTGTCAGGGGTGGTTAGCGAGCCGACCAAGAACCACCATGCCAGTTGATGCCTCGTGCTACGATAGGTTCGAGGCGATCGCAGACAAAAAGAGATGGACTGCGTTCCCAGCTAAAGCAGAACGATCCATCAGAGTACCAGATGACGCTTGGATAGCTCTGTTTAAGTGCCCATCCATTCCGCAGGAGGCTTAAGAAAAGCTGAGATCGAAACAGGGGTCTTCATCGTCCGTATCTTCAGAAACCAAAATCAGAAGAAATTAGAGGAGCTACTGGTCAACGTGGACGTAGCAGCACGCTCAGGGATGAAATTTGCTTCCGTCCTCATGCTCACCGCAGAGGTACTGATGAGACACCACCAGCAGCTCCCTCAGGACGACAACCATGTTTCCAGAAATGAAGCTGGACAGCTATTGCTACTCCTGGGGCCGCTCGTGAGACTGGCGTTCGACCAGTTCGCCCGAGTCGCTACACGATCAGTGAAGGCCAGAAGGGAGAATGTCGTATCCTCCATCCGCTGGCCATCGGTGGAAGCCAAGGCGAGGATGTTAGCCTTACCGTCCCTGGGAGATGACCTGTTCACCGGTAACTTCCAGCAGAAATTACAGGAAGAAGTGTCCTGAGAGAAACTCTAGCTAAATCAGAATTCCGATCATCGGATAGATTCAGAACAAGACCATACCGTCCAAGAGAGACCAGGCCGGCCAGAGGGGGTAGAGGAATTTCTCTCAGAATACCCGCAAGAGGGGCCACACGGGCAGGGGACGAGGAACAACCAGTCGACCACATCGTCCATGGGGAACGAGAGGCACAGGCAGAGGCCTAACGACGTCTCGACGTGACAGCAACCGCTCCTCCGCTAGACCACCGTTCGCC
>KN886539.1:40436-56018 GCA_000934455.1 Apostichopus parvimensis
AATGTATGGAACACATACTACACAATGTTGTGTATGGAACACATAAATGTAATGTATGGAACACATACTACACAATGTTATGTATGGAACACAAGATTGTACTGTACAGGACACATACTGTGCAGGACACATACTATACAATGCAAATGTATGGTTGTGAGTGATACAGCTTACAGATGTCGTTACCAGTAAAATGGCCAATGCTCATAATCAGTAATAGATTTATAGAAAATGCTTCCCACTAAGTAGCACTGCAAACATACCATCAACTTCCGCATTAATAATCATCCCAGCAAATTGCTTGTAGAAGCTTGAACAAACAAAATAAAATTTAGCTAGAGTACTGAGTAAACAAAACTTATTGAAATTAGCAAAACGATCATGGAATTAGCAACCGATACAGAAGGATAGAAAACCTAGGGTTGAGTTTTTGTAACAAACATATTCAAACATTTCATTAGCTAGTGTCATAACAGATGAGATGCTGAAATATTTGACTAAATATGAAAAGCCACATTGATTGTCAGATTTAATGAAACTTACCACACTACTTCTCTTAGTTGAATCCCGTGCAAGGGAAGTTCGAAGTTGGCTGAAACATTTTCTCCTTTCCTGTGTAATTTAGAGGAGATTTAAAGAAACACTGACAGACAATGCTTATAAGGAGGGGCCTATTTATGCCTCACCCCACTGCACCATAAACACATACTGTGGATACAATCAAGATGGGTATGCCCGGGTGGTGTGAGATGGTGAACAGAGCTACAACTGTACTTAGACACACCAAACATTATCAACATTCTTCCTTTTTTTTTATTTACAAAATGCTACTAAGTATTTTTGGTATACCAAGACCAAAACAAACATTTATGCATCAAGAGTCATGAAGGACTTACAAAACAACGCAATAAAATCATGGCTTGCGCTCTCAGTTCCTCATAAGTACTAGACTGGAGTAAGACTACATGACAATCATATTTATATATACATATTTGTAACCTGGTATGCAACAAGCTGACAACAACGACAATAATGTATTTTAAAGGGAGAGTGCACGTCTTGTAATATCCAGATGCATCGCATTGCAAAACATCGCAATGTACGTAGTTTCAAACTGACCAAAGTCCGTCCTCATGCAATTATCAAAGATGAATATAGGATAGGACATTGTCCAGATGAAGGACAAAGCAAGGAACTATTTTACTGTTGACCTAGGTCATAAGGAATTAATGTGAAGAGCATTAATACTAACATGTTTGAATGGTACCAGTGCTGATGCAATACAACTTGAAACTATCAGCTCCATTTGAACTCTGAAACAATCGGTGATGCAGACAAATAACTTTAGGACACACCCATTATGTGCATCTTGTTATCAGTTTGACCCCCTGAGCTTTCCTTTAAATCTTAAGACATTTGACACATGAAAACAAAACCGCAATTAGTAATCTGATCGTTATCATTTTGATTTTAGTTGTATCCATGTTGTTAAATACCCAACACATAGGATTCTAGCACTTGCTGACTGAGAAAGCTGTGTTATTTAATGACAAATAGAAACTATGCACATAGTAACATGATCAGTGTTCCCAGAAGAGAATATCTAATGGAAAACTAAAATCTTATCTCATCAATCAAACTATGAATGATATGTCTGGTGATGCTAGTGCCAGTTTTATGGTTATTTCTAATTTCCAATCAGG
This sequence comes from Apostichopus parvimensis, assembly GCA_000934455.1. Classification (NCBI taxonomy): domain Eukaryota; kingdom Metazoa; phylum Echinodermata; class Holothuroidea; order Aspidochirotida; family Stichopodidae; genus Apostichopus; species Apostichopus parvimensis. The sequence goes on from KN886539.1 coordinate 42,140, forward strand.
TTAATATTCTCATACATCACTGGTTCATCAATCAGTTCTCACATTCCTGAGTTTAATCTGCTAGTACAGTCTTTAGCATTTTATACATCTCTCTGTTTCGTGTCTATGGGAGGGCAAGGGGGGAGGGCCATTTTAATGGTATTTCCAATTTCCATTCAGTTTAAAGGTCTGATACACCTCTTGCTGGCTCATCAATCATCATATCATTTTGGCCTTTATGATTTATAAGCCTCTGGCAATCAATAAATCAATACCTGAAGTTCCTGCAGCCAGTACATTTTAGTGTGATAATCCTCTGCCTGTAGCTGATACACTCTTCCTTCGACACTGTGTAAAAAATGACATATAAATCATATCATGGATGTTTAACCACAGCAACAGGAATAAGACTAATGCAGGACAGGAAACTGTTACAGCTACATCCACAAACAGACAATCAACATTGGTAATGGAAACAAAATTGTTTGCATTGAAAATACAATGACCATGGGCCCGGTAATTGAAAGAAACTTATTTACATAGACTGTATTGAAAATGAAAGCTAGGAAAGAGCAAAAACAACTATGACTTGGGAGGAAAACTCTCGGTTCACATTATCTAGAACTTTTTGAACAAGGTTTGCATTACATTATGGATGGACTTATGTCTGTCAATAGCAAGTATTGCAATCTAGAACAGGGTTACTAAGGTATGGTTTAGATATTTAAAGTAAACTTTCATTTCTAGAAACTTAACTCAAGCTCTCATAGCAAATAAGAATTTTATTCTGGAAGAGTCAAAACATCAATTACATGAAATTCACAAAGTCAACTTAGACAAGGAAAACTATGTCAGTTAAAACAACTCCATGACAGTGTAGCACCGATTATAGGCGTGAATTATTGGTATCGCCCGATATTGGCAATTTCAGCATACAAAAGTTTTGGTAAAATTTGCATCAACTATCCCTATTTGCCTACCCATAATGTTGTTTTATAAAAAGTTGTAGTTTTTCTGAGCTAACTTCATATCTTTAGCCGGAGAGTGATAACACACTCAAACCGCGCGCAAACTTTGCTTTGGGTGCCTAAAAACATGCAATACTTTGGCTTTTCCTCGCTTTGGTTTGGTATAGTACAAAAACTGACAGTACCTAAGCTAGCCTACTGCAGCTGTCATACACAGCCTAACATTGTTGACATGTGTAACAGCAGTTCTACTGACACCACAAAGTAGTTTTTTGAAAATATCCCGTAAGTAGCTAGCTACGTTTATCAGTCATGCATGATTCATTACTTAAGGAAAGGGAAATTCGACAGGGTTTATGCTCATGTTTAGCCACCGTTTTTGAGGTGCAAACATAAATTAGGGTTAGGATGAATACATGCAAATTTTTTCAGGCAGATTACCCAAAAAGAAAACATTCCCAGCATTCTTTATTCAATACAAGACAAAGCCGTGACATGGTGAACTTGAAGCAAGTTCAACTGCCAGGCTGAAGTTTGTTCCAACAACCGATATCAATGTGGGTTAACCGTGTAAAATGGTTTCATTCATTTGCCTCTATTATGTGCGGAAGGTTTCCATGTGTGAAGCGACTACATAGCAATGCAATTCTAGTAGGCAAAAAACATCTTAGTTCAAACAACGGAATTCTTATTATTGATAGCCCTGCATATTCCATAATGATTTCAACTCCAGAATTCTGCAATCATTGTTGATTTCAATTTAGTCCTCAGATGCCATCAATTCATCACAATGGAGAACTTTAGCATCATCTCTACAGAGGATACTGCCATGTCAGTCCTAATAGAGTGGTATCTCTATATATGGTTCTGGGTCCTAACGCACGTGATCTATCCTGTTAACAGATCTCCAAAGATATTGTACAACACTGTAACCAATTCTGAGGGGGAATTTCAAAGGAAATGTTTGTTTTTTTTGGGGGGGAGGGGATTCATCATGTTAGTAGTTAGATGCCTGTATTGCGATTTAGCGCACATATAGTACATACAGTGCAGTACACACTTGTACAGCACTGTAACCAATTCTGTGGGGGAATTTCAAAGGAAATTTTGGGGGGGGGTGGGGATTCATCATGTCAGTAGTTAGATGCCTGTATTGCGATTTAGCGCACATATAGTACATACAGTGCAGTACACATGGTCGACCATTGGGATCATCATACACAATACACAACCAACGAAGCCAGTGTTGGCTTCTTGGAAATATTTGACCAATCATATTACTCTTACAAAAAAGTCAACAAAACTTTATAATATCCGGCTTGTCATTGGCAAGTTTCGTATAAACATTAGTAATGGGGAAAGTTGCGGAAAGTATACCAGGAATTGTTGCGATTCAGGGTGCGACTGAAGATCCCCATTAATACGTTTGTCGATCATCGATATAATGTCATACTTTGGACAGGAGTGCTAAACTTAATGTTAATAAGACCAAACTGTAAACATTATACAACTCATGTCTCCATGACAGAAACAACAACATTTCGTTGTATTAGCCACAGAATCCAAAAAACTTACTGGTTTGGGGAATTTATGAATGCTGATAATTACCAGTCTCCAACCCTACATCTGCACTTTCCTATCTACCTACAACTAAATGATTGGAACATTTTAGCACTGCGTGCCCACTTCTTGGGCACTGCCTACATTCTCTTCCTTCTAAATCTGCCGATCAGATCTACAGATTTTTTTTCCAAGTTTTCGCAACTATGTTGACTTTTGGTGATTGTTTTTTTACCAGATTTTGGAGACAGGTAGGAGAGGAGCAAAGTAAATGTCCAGTAATCATGCTCTAATCATGTTGTTGCATGTTTAAAATTTGCTCTTCATCATTTTTTGAGGACTGACTTTTTAGATGACTAAATTTGAAATGATCGTTGACTAAATTTGAAATAATCATTTTCAAATAAATGTTACAGTAGCATTACCTAACATTAGCTGGTAAGGCACCAACAAAATAATGCCAGCTACAGGTAAACTTTACGTTTTGGCAGGAAAACTTTGCTCAGTACGCCAAAGACTATTATGGCATTTGTCATTTAGCATGCACAGCTCACCACTGATTATATGTGAAGACCTGGGACATGTGGTCGGGACCAAGCAGTTCTTGCATACAATTTTTTCCACAAATATCAGTTGTATCAGCCCATACTGGGATCTAACTTATCAGATATCGGTAAAAGCAGATAATGGATATCAGTGCAACGATACAACATAATGTGTGTACTGTCACCTCTAATACATAATGTGTGTAGTGTCACCTCTAATCAACACAATGCTCTGTGATCAGTTACTCTACAATGAATATTCATTTTATCAATAGCTAGTTATACTTACGTGATGCTGAAATTACCAGGCCTCTCAGCCATTGCAGGGTTGTAAGAGAATGTAGCATTAGCAATGGAAATAGACCTGTTCAGGGAATAAAAATAATAACATTTGTCATTGCTTAACGACAAAGGTCAAGATAAAGATAATTAGCTAAAGTACACTTTTTTAATTCTTTGGATTGTGACAGTAAATTGCCTAATCATTAATTCAACAACTAATTATCATGTTAAGTAAAGATAATGTGAACTTTACAACCCCATTGAGAGAAACCACTGGATGAGGAAATGTATGTATCATCATAACAAGAGCTGTGTGTACATGCACAATGAGCAATATATCAACCAGCATAGGAAATAAACGGGGGTGACGAGAGCACTAAAAAAGCCCATGAAAGCACAGTTGGGAGGGCCTATAAGAAAAATCGCCCGGTAATATCAAAGGGGTCTATGCATAATTACATGACATATGTTCTTCAATTGTTAACGCTTCTTTACTTAACCAAGGTTCTTTAAAATATGATATAAATTGTTTGTCTGCCACCAGTTTTCCTTGTAATGGCAAGTTTGTCCAGTTCCGCGAATTCCAAATTCATTGTTTACGTACGATTTCTGATCTGGGGGGGCACCAACATGATAAGAAGGGGACACCGACAACGTAAGAATGGGCACCGATAATGTAAGAATGGGCACCGATAATGTAAGAATGGGCACCGACAATGTAAGAAGGGGCACTGACTAATGTAGGAAGAGGCACCAACATAGGCGTAGGAGCCTAATTTGATTTGGGGGGGCTGTAACGACTTGCCCGAAAAATATAACCAAAATTTATCGCGCACTACGCGCGCGTTCAACATGTTGATGTGCTATCATACAGGCATTTGTCGGTTATTTCATCACATGCCGATAACCGATGATTGCCTATATGACATGCACATTAAGATGCACATTAAGACGGAAAATTTTGGTTATATTTTCCGTGTTATTACCCTTCCATATTGGTTAGAATTATTGGGGAAATTGTTACAATAATAACGATAATAATAATATCAGTTTAAACATTGAAAAAAAAATTGCAAATTATTCGAATTTCAGTAGGTGCCCGAAAAATTCTCAGCATATTGCCCGAATTTTCACCAAAAAAAATTAAAAACACATTGCAAATTATTCGAATTTCAGTAGGGGCCCGAAAAATTCTCAGCATATTGCCCGAATTTTCACCAAAAAAATTAAAAACACATTGCAAATTATTCGAATTTCAGTAGGTGCCCGAAAAATTCTCAGCATATTGCCCGAATTTTCACCAAAAATTTTGGTTGGGGGGGCTGCAGCCCCCCCCCGCCTCCTACGCCTATGGGAACCAACAATTTTAAGTGGTGGCACAATACTCGTGTCCTGTAACTTGTGATGTTCTTATACACATGATGTGGTGAGCTGTAGTCTGTGCTGGAGAGGAGGGGAAAGGGATATGCCCCCCGCCCCCCTGTGCTCTAGCCTGATTAAAGGGCCTGAGTAAATCACTGAACATTTGATTTATACCCAATTGTTGTATATTACACATATTAATACACACAGGAATCTTGCTGCAACTCACCCTATTGGCACCAGAAACTCGTGGGATCTGTAGTAACACAACATGCATCTCTGATTATCAAACACAAACCTGCAGATGAATAATATGAGATAAGAAAACAGACAAATAATATTCAATGGTATCAAGTAGCTCCAACAACTTCATAGAAAACATCATTATTTTTACTTTTGTTCTTGTCAGATTACTCGATGGTTATGTCATCAGACACCTCAGAAAATTTCTCAGCTTTTCAGCCTTGGAGTAAAGGATCAAAGGATACTACTAAGATATTAATATTATTAGGATACTGGTTAGAAGCAAAGATACTATAGAGGATCTCCTGGATCATGAATTGAGAATGAGAATTTTAGAGCCAAGGGACTTCATCTGAGACTAGAGGCTCCATCTTTAAATGTTTTCTAAAATTACAATTGTAATGGCATTCATGTAGCGAAATTTAAACCACTTAATTGCTTAATTAGACTCACAATAACCTTGACATCTGTCATATAAAAGCCTGCAGGTACTCCTGGCAAATAAAACTGAACAATTAAATATGAAGTGGGTACTGTAAATGAATGCCTGTAAGAGCTAGAGGATAATAGTATGTAATAAATATTTATATCATAATTGCATTTGCGAGTGGTTCAATACAATGCAATCTGATTTGGTTTGATCAACTTTCACATTGTATTTGTAAACATGTATTTAATTACGTATACAGTTCTACAGTACTGGCTCACATGAGCATTTAGCAATCTGAGTGAATTCACCAATGACAGTCAATGTGTGAATGAACACTCTATAGTAACTCCTACGAACAGAACACAGGAAAGTTTCAAGGATTGGAAAGTGGAACATGGATGAAGACTACATTATTTCAGACTCTATATATATACTATTATTTATCCAGTGTGTAACCAAATCCATGCATAGGTAATACATACATGGTGATATATTGTTACAACATTAGCAAGCACATACATAATATATTAATATCATAACTGATTAATAAAAACCAAGGCAAAGATTCGAAACATCTGGATGGAAATTTTCAAGGTAATAGAAATATTAGTGAAGTACCTAGTGGAGACTCTAGAAGGCCAATCTTGCAGAACTCTTGTCTCTAAAGGGGTCTCAATAGAGAGATGTAGGTTGTATATCTCTGAAAGTCATTAAGGTGCCACCCCTTCATTGTATGCCTGTGTGCTGTCCCTCATTGTGATGCAAGGTGAGAATGCATATTGACCAAAGCTTGTCACTCAGAAAAATCCAAGCCTAGTAAGTTTTGGAATATTCACTTCACTTCCTTGCCAACACTTCCCAGCACTGAGAAGCACTCTTATGATGGTGATGATGGGAATGCCTGAAGGACTGATCTGTCGGTCGCACCTACCCCAAACCCCCCCCCCCCCCCACCCTGCCCACCCAGTACCATACACCCTGACTCAGCTGGATAATCAGCTGGGTAATCAAGCAACAAAGGGTAGTTGCATCATGATGACCTTCATGCCACTGCTCTGAAAATGCCATTAAGGAGGTAACCAGGCCTTTAACCTAATGTGCACTAACACTCACCGGTTACAATTAAAACCTTGGATAACTTTCACTAATCCAGTCAAGTAAGTCAAAACAGATGAAAATGACACACTTCAGTTGTGCCAACATTCTCTATCTGTTTCAGGTATCATACTTGAGCCCTAACATCACAACTAAGTCTCATCCATTGATAGTTTCCAGAAGGAAGATGTCCCCTGGTAAAAATGTAACTGATTCTTGCTGAAACAGTTAGTACGCTCTCAAGAACTGGGACCAAACTAACTGTTTCATGATGGCCCAAAGTTGAATGGTCCTCCAAACCTTTGTGAACCGCTGATATGGTTAATCTGTAGTTTCTATTGTTGTTCCTTCATTGAAAAGTATTTGGAGGAAACTTGTACAATGAAGTCTCAAAACATTGGTGAAATATACAGAGAGGTTGGCATACTCTTAGTTCTATCATCAGGAGACAGAAGTGTCCATTCTGGATTGTTACCTGGCATGGGCTGCCATATCAAAGCATCCGCCAAAGAAAATTCTGTCTGTCAGAAAGAATCCAAGATAACTTGCAAGGAGCTCACTTTGTAAAGACCCTTGAGATCGAGATGATGTTACAATGTTCCCGTCCTCCGAGAAAAACATCCTTTGCTATGGATTCCACTAGTAGCCATCCAATGAAGTCTGTTATACTTAAAAAATACTAGCAGTCAGTATCAGCCGCAACAATCTAACAATAACTGCACAGATTCAACAACAGAAAGTGCTACATATGTAAACCAGTGCTATGATCTAGAAGATAAAGGCAGTAGCGTACAAAGCAATGAGCGCTAGCAGATCTGCAAGGCCGTGGGTTCAAGCCCTGCCAAAGTATGATTCATCCAGGAGAAATCCATTTTTTTCCATTTAAATGGTCTTCTAAATATTTACAAGTTGACCTCAAATAACCTTTGACCTCCACCAATTTCAACAGAGCTTGTAATACTTACCAAGAGGAATCCATACACCAAGTCTGAAATTGATCCCAACTTTCACTTTCCTTGTGTTATTGTGTAAACACAAAACTTGATTATGAGTCGCCGACATACTCAATCTAAATGGCATTGACTATAGATGTTCGAATAGCAGCTCAAGTCCACGCAGATCAAGCCTTTTGTGCCACAGAGAAAGTAAATCTCCACATCATTATCATCACCCACGCAATCAATCTCAAATTTCATTTTCTATGTCTATTATTGTGGTGTTTTGTTTTATACCCAACTCTTTCTTACTTATTGAAGATCAAATAATGTGTTAGTAGTATCACAGAACACATTCTATTCAACTCAATTAGATTCAATTCAATTCAACTTTCTTTCAAACGTTGCAACAGATATAACAGTATATTAAAACAAGACTACTGTACGTGACTACATACCGTAGTAATGATGTAAAATATGACAAATACAATGTACAGATACATACAGAATGGTTGAGGAGATTCATTGGCAAGCCACTGTAAGTTTTGCTTTTGTGGACACCAAAATAGAAGGTACCAAAAAAAATACAAAAGGACACATAAACATACACGCAGACAAACACGTAGCTTGTACAAACACCTTACAAACCTACACAATAGAAACACGTACAAATACACACAGAAACATAAATAGACTATACGTTAAGAAAACAATATAGGTACTACAGAACTCTTGAACAGCAATATCTGGAAGTACAAATAGTCTCTAAACAAATAGGTCATGAAGTTACGCTTGACAGAGGAAATAGAAGGAGATGGCATTCCAAGTATCGGACCCTGTAAACCTGATGTTTTCGTTGAGTAAGGGTTAGCTGCTATGATGGATTTGTACAGTCAGAGCAATATCTAGTACTGTACCCATGTACATGCATCCACCATACAAATCAGAGAAGGGACTTAACAGAATACTTTGAGAAGTCTGCAACATAAAAACAGCAACTTGATGTTTTATATCATGAACATTGAAGTTGTTGAATTTCTTGAAAATTGGCTTTGATTGATCATATCAAGACTTGCTATCAATTGAGCGAGTTTATTACTCACCACACTACATGGTAGGTATGGTTTTACAGTGTGGTGAATGGTCCAGATTGTTGTTGATGAGGATTACAGTGGAGATAGAAAAATACAACTATCCACTGTACCTGCCCTTTTCATGCACTTTTGTGTGAGAAGACCGCACAATAAGTAAGTGCATCTGTATTCAACCGACATTTGAATCAACATCAAGTCCTAGCAAAGTTAACTTTGTATTTAGACACATTTCTCCTGCACTTTTTATACATTACAAGCTGTTAACTGTAGTATTTGGCATATAATGGTTCATTTTCCTGGATATGGTGAACAATAATACAAGTACAGATTTAGCTCTAGTCATCAGTTAATATTGACTTTGTTTATTGGCATCATTGTTCTTTTCTTGAAAGTCTGAATTGGATTCCTTGAAAATAAATGTCTAGAGAGAATAAAGCAAAATCCATATTGCTTAGTGGTCTCTTAAATTTCTTAGTTGTTTGACAAAAAGTTTATTTACATTTGACCTTGAAATTTTCCATTTAAACTTGAAATATTCTAAATATGGCATTATTTTTACTGTTTGTGCTATACCCTTGTATCCTGCTGCCAAGATTTCACAACACTAATATTGGAACTATTCAAAACAATAGTTACAATAGTACAAAACAAAATCTCTTCCTGAGCAAGGGGACAGTTTTACAATGGTAGATATATGAGTTAAATGTTTTAACCTGGTCGGAAGCAGACCTTCATACAGTAGGTCCTCCAAAAGTTGTAAGATTATTATATCTCTTCCTCTCTAATTCACAGATCTATGTAGTCATATTAATATCATCTCATAACTTTATTTGTGCACACCATTACTGGAACTGTTGGAACCTGACATGCACAATTGAATTTGGGGTTTGTTTTTATTGAATAACAAATGAGTGCAATTTGTGGTTATGCTTAGATCTATATTCAAAGTTTACAAAATGATTATAAAATTAAGTGCTTATGTCAGCAGGCTCTCCTATAATCAGTACAAAGATTACACCTTTAAATAACACTTTTAAACTGATTATTTGATTTTGCTAGAGGTGTGCTCTGAAAATAGCACTATTTGACATTCCATATTCTGAAGGAAACTAACATATTAAGTTTGAGTATGTAAGCATGTTATTGTAAATTCTCCTCTGACCAACACTTTATGGTACCACCCCTAACCGAAAGTCATACTGTAAGAGGAAATGCCAATTTCCCATTGTTAGACTCAAAGATCTAGGAAGTCGTGGAGAGATCTCCTCAAGTACATGTGTTGGTGTGTATGTAAACTTAATGTACATATATATATATGTACACACTGTGAAACAGTACCACCTTCCTTAGTAGCTTCATGAATAGTTTTGACCATACAAGAGAGTAAGTAATTAGGAACATGATTAATGTCCACAGTAAAATGCACTAAATGAAACACATGTACATATAAGTAATGTCCACAGTAAAAAGCACATGAAACACTTATATATTAAAGATAATGTCCACAGTAAAATTTACACATGAAACACATTTACAGTATTGTCCACAATTAAATGCACACATGAAACAGTTACCTTTATATGACAATAGTCCATAAAAGAAATGATACCTCTAAATATCCAATATGCTAGTTTGACTTAAGTCACATTGATAAAGGATATTAACAAGTAACCCTAAATCTCATCTGATTAGTCAACTTGTAACCTTAAGTAAGGTTAGGTTAATACACTTCATTACCAGGGCTAACAGGGCTAACAAACTTTCATTTCAACAAGTATAACTTATCTTACAAATATGATAACTGTGCAAAATTAATTATACACAGTTCACTGATTATCAATGCAATTTAACAAGTAGTGAATATAGTAAAGGGACACAAGTCCTTGTACACAAAAGCAGACAGAAAAAAAGGCATTATTACCTCAAAAAGATATAGTCCTATAGTATCAAGGCCAAGCTTAGAGTGAGATATTTTGTATTCACAGCTGTATGAGAAGTCAATACACTATTCCTGTGTATTGTATCAAGGCAAAGCGTAGAGTGAGATCTGATCGATTCTGCCGCACTGACGCCACGTCTCGACTTAAAGTCAGTAATAGATTCAAATTTCTGGCAGGACGGGCCAACATTTCAAGCACTCTATCACAGAAACTAAAATTCATCACAGGGCAAGGCTTAGGGCGATACAAAGACAAAAAATGATATGACCAAAACGACTGGATGGATCCCATTTTTCACTTAAAAATTCCTTTAAATCAATTTTAAAGTGCTGAACAATTTCATAAATGAAATAAAATACATCACTACAAAGTATTGGACTAGTGTTCTCTGTTCTTTAATTTCTGAATGCAAATTTCAATATAGATCTGCGCAATTTGCAAAGCTACGTCATTGATAAATATCATAGAATGACTCTTGAACACAGGGTTCAGTGATGTTTACTATTGATCTATCTCACTGTCACTGTCTGACATGTATTACACAGTATACAGAAACACTCTACGACACAAGTTTAATGTCTGCTACCAATCTATCTCACTGGGAACATGTACTATTTTTCAATACTGTTCTTAATAAGATGGATAAAAATTATGAACTGCATTCAAAGTTTACTTTTTAGACTTTTGGTTGCCGTCGACCTCATATGACCATTGACCACAAAAACAATAGTGTTGTTGTACTCAGTAGTGTAGACCCACATATCAACTATGTAGTTACTCAAGCGTTATGTTTGAAGTTATTATTCACAGAGATTACAAACCTTGACCTCTGTTGAACTTTGACCACCACAGGAAGAATGGGGTGTACTCAATAAGGTGGATCAACATCAGGGCAAATATGTAAGGTTTTTTTTTCTGGTTGTCCCTCAGACAACCAGGTTGTACCTTTCGGTTGTCAAAACAGCAAATTTTGCTGTCCGAAAAAATGTAGCAAAATAATGATGAATGACTAATATGCACACTGTAGGTGAGATATGTAAGTTTGTGAATGGTACACCAGCTTTGGACCAGTAAAACTTAACATCAAGGTGAATCATAGGCCTACCATTATTTGTTTTTATTCCACTATCTCCATTTAGTTACAATGCCATCTGAATTTGTGTGCCGGATTTTGGTTTGTTTCATAACTTTCATCAACTACCGTCCTAATGTGTTCATACACAGTGGTCCAATCCAAATTTGTTGTTTCCAAAAATGAAATTTCCCTTTTCACAACCCATTCAGGAAGTTACCTCACTTGGTGTGTTCCAATCCTTTTCCCGATAGTAAGACTTCATATGCAATGTATATTAAACCGGAAAGCCAGGTGGCTTTGTGATCCCTTGCAAATATGCTCAAATTTCCACATCTCTGACTAATGTAGAGCAAGTGAGTTCAACTAGTCCAAGAATTAAGTGAGAACCAGAAAAGATCAGGGATATCCAGCTCTTATTTATAGCACTCACTTGTGGGCATCAACCAATTAATTCACTGGGAAGGATTTACAGTTATAGAATTTTCATTCCAAAATGTTTCAATATCCAAAAAGAATATTAATCCTATGTGAAATAGAGACACATGGAGTTAGCATATATTTACAAGGATTACATACATTAACATTGACATATGTGGACCTCATGTGACCTTTGACCTCTACCAATTTCGATATGGTTCTTGTACTCACCAAGATGGATCTATGTATCAAGTATGAAGTTCAACAAAGATGTACTCTTTGAGTTATCGTGTTTACAAAGTTTTCAGACTTTGTCCTCTTTTGGCCTCAAATAAAATTTGACCTCCACAGAAAAGAAGAGAGTCCTTCTACATGATATGATGGATCCACATACTATGTGCCAAGTTAATCCACCTGGAAATTTTTGAGTTACGGTGTTTACAATCAAGTGTCACTTACACACAAGCACGAACACAGGCGATAACCATGAAATAGATTTCCTTTTTTGTCTCTGGCAAGGAATAAAAAATCATGCTGTTTTTACAGCCTTCACATATAAAAATGTTTCACTCAACTGTTGCACAGACAAATATGATCTACTGGACCACTAGGCCAAATAACTGCGAACATTTAGGCAACTTTCCAACAATCAAATTAAGCACTATGGTATTAACGCACATGCCATGTTATTTGGTTTCATTGCATTTCATTTATCCGTTTTATCACAAAAATATACACATACCGCACTGATTTTAAATGTTAAATATCATAGTTGTGAAAGGAAGTGTTTCAGGTTGCCTTAAGGCTTAATAAAGTAGAACAAGTGATTGAAAATAAAATAAAGAATATTAAAAAGCCAAAATAAATGATGAAAAAAAATAAAATTGTATCTACAGTACCCCTCAAGGGCAGACAGAACATGCATAATTGTGAAACAGAGATTCTACTGTAGCTGCCTATATCAATTACAAACTGAAAAGTATCCAAACTCATAACATCAGTGATGAAAATGATGGTTGAGATACTATTACATGATGGTGGCGTCGTCGAATATCACAACCAAGTAAACAAATAACTGGTTTTGTGTACATGGCACATAATGAAACCAAAGCAAACATCACTATCAATACACAATAAAAGTTGAAATTCAACAGCAAGGTTTATGTTTGAACAATGAGGACAGAAGATGCAAGAATGCTTGCAGACAATTGGTAAACAACTATACAATCACCAGAAAAAAACACTGTTGACTAAATTTTGCAAGAAACAACAGTTTCTGACAATGTAGCAATGCATCAAAAGTTCAAACTCTTAGCCTTAATTATTATCTTTGATTTGTTGTCAAACCATCAACATCTGCTAGATGTAAGTTTGAAGACTTTGTGTCCATGGCTAAATTCTTCAGTTGCCCAGGATCCTAAGTCTTCTTTACCTTGTACAGGAAAGTTTACAAGCTTAAGACTAATTTCAACTCATAAGTAGAAAAATAGAAAATGTGTTAATATTTCCACAACAAAATAAACATCTCTGTACTTAACTTTATATATGAATGCTTACCATCTCTTCTTGTAGGTCTTTAGAATTCCTTTTTCCCCAAGCTTTTCCAGATATCCACAAAGTTTGAATGAATCAGTTGCATGCTGAAAAATAACAACTTATCATGAAATCATGCATATAATTTCAGAAACATCCGGCTAGCTGATGTTACACAACAATTAGAAGTTTCAATGGCCACTTTGGGTAGGACCAGCGCAGAGACATCCTATCGATTAAGAAATGAACACATGGGAATCTGTGTGTGGTAACTTCATAAATATGTATACCTTGACAAATCTTGCTTTAATACATTACTTTTAGTAAGCCACAGTTTGAATGTTTTTGAAGCCCAAATGTTGGCTGATGTTTGTCCTCGGGAGGAGTGAAAGAGGAGGTTTGTTCCCTCCCCACCCCCCCC
>KN886539.1:60440-79287 GCA_000934455.1 Apostichopus parvimensis
CCCCCTGCCTATATGCACGATGTGCATGCAGCATAGCCTTGGGTATCATTGAATATTTATTTAATTTTTTGGTACATGTTAGAGTTTTGTGGTGTATGTAAGTGATATTATTATTTATTGTTTCAAAAGAAGTAGTTATGTGAAAACATTTTATGTTCCCGGAAAAATGCTAAAGTCCAACAGCAAATAAGCTAATACGAAGAAAAAATATCCAGTTTTTCATATCTGTATGCTTATATCATTTAAATTGCTTGCCACGATTTAACTAATTTTGTAGTTAGTCATGATGGAGACCCGCCGTCAACCCTTACGTTACTCGATCCTTTTAGATTTTTATAATTATATTTAGTGATTATTCTGTGGGCTCATTTTGACAAGACGTCCGAATAGCTCTATAATAGCAAGGGCCCGTATCGGAAACTCACTTTGTAGGTTTGATATACAACCTACTATCAATTAAATTGAATTAAGGAACCTTAAACAGTGCATGGGGTAAGTTGACGTACATTACTAACACTATTTTTATCGGCCCGATGGCGGATAGAAGAATTGACGAGCCCCATGGAGTAGCCATACATGGGGCCTGTTTGGTTCACGGACTAAACTTTTTAACATCAATACTAGCCATTTCACCGGCCTACAGTCTGCTTCAATGGTTGGGTATTTTTTGTTATTAGTACTTTTCATCGGGCCCCAAGTACCAGGGCCCTGATGCAACTGCACCGGCCGCACCGGCCTAGTTACGTCACTGACCCGACGTGTAAGTTGTAATCCATAAGCCCTTGCGAGCTTCTCCCACATTTGTGGTCGCTTGAGCGTCGTAAACATAGCTGCTGATTATTATAATAGTATCGTCAGTACGAGCAGTATGAATATCATGTTTCTATCAGATCAAGGTTAGGAACTGTTTTTATTGATAATACCAGTGCTTTGAGAGCATGATATTGGAGTACAGTTGAGAGAGGTAATAGCATTAGGAAATTGTCCCAACTGGTGGCGTTCAGACTTCAGAGCCGCATACGGCTCTGCTGATTTGTTACATAAGTAGCGCCACTGATTTTGACAGTGTTCAGATAGCTGAACCACAGATTGAACGTATTGAACTGAACGCACAGACCTGCATAACACTGAACGCCTACGCAATACACCAACAGGTGTGATCATGCGCAATTTATGTTTTGGATGCCATTTTGTGCTTCCCCGGAATTTTTTAATGTGTAAATAGAATTCTCACCCAAAGTTCAGATATATTCAAGCTAGGATATAACGCTCAGTACGTAAAGTATCGGTTACCTTACACAGGAGGAACGTCCTCAGATATATTGGTCCGATGAGTTCCCTCTTCGTAATAATTACAAATTTTTCGCATAATATCGGTGAGTATGACAGAGTGAAATAGCATGGAAATCTAGGCTTAACCGAACATTTACAGAGGAAAATCTTAATCGTACTTCGTAGCGTATAACTTTTTATCCATGTAGCCTAGGCCTAGGCTTAACGGTATGCCTAACTTCCGGTATGGTTGATGGTATATGGTAAATTCGCGAAAGTAAGTGCATTAATGGTCAATTAGATAGCGAATATTGTTCTGTGGTTTAGTTCTAGCCTTCATCAATTGATTTCATGAATGGTTTGACCATATACCAACAGTAATAAATTATAGAAGATTTACACTAATAAAGGTCGGAAACTGAATTGCAAGGAAAAATTTCACTATGCGTGTGCATCGAACTGGTATTGTGTTACATTGATGCCTTCTTGTTTCACTGTGACACTTTTGGCCTCTTTTGTTAGGCATTGAAGATAAAAATTGTCATTGAGAACTTGATTACAGTTTGACTTATGAGCACAGCAATTTCATGTCACTCAGTGCTCGCTCAGTGCAGCTACTTGTACAATACAGTTCACGAATTTAGAGGACATGAAAAGTTAAGGTATGCTACCATACGGCCCAACAATAATAATTTGTACTGTTAATTCTATTTCTATTTTAGCCTAGGCTATAGCAGAGTGCAGATTGAGTTAGTCCTGACCCTTAGCCTACCTCCAGTCCTGTAGCCACTACTACTTCTACTACTAGCTTATATGCCACTAGAACTTATTCAGTGAAACCAGCTAAATCCCAAGGTTAGCCTAGGTCTAGTCTTCATATAACTAGGCTAATTCCTTATACTTTTATGCCTCAATAAGGCCTTGGCCTAACCATAGTTCATATGGAGTAGCCTAACTATAGAATGCAGGACCTCTGCAGAGACCTATCCTAGCAACTGGACTCTTAATTCTACTCAGTCCTATACCCTGTGGATGCATGGACACAGAGTGGAGAAATCAGTCCAATATTTAACTTTGAGAATTAATCAACATTGTTCAGTTGTTATGTTTGTTCATTGTATATTGAAAAGTATATCCAAGGCCTACATTCAGAAGTGGATGCACACATGAGAAGTGGGAAAAGTTTAGTCAAAGACTATAATTTGAGAATGACCCAAACTTGTGCTGTTGCTTGAAATGTCTAAGCTAATATTCTGGGCTGATGATCTTATTGTTCACCTCAATGAACTCTAAACTTTTTAACATGATTTTCCTATGTAAAAAACAGTTGTATATTTTACACTAAAGAAGTTTTGTGGTTCATAGCCATCTTACATTCTTAGCCATTTCAGTAAACTTTAAAATATTTGCATGAAATTGGAAGGCCTCATATTAAGTCTTCATGCAAAATCAATCAATTAATAAAAATTCAAAACAAAGATCAACAGAGTGTTTAACTTTTCTTTTCATTGTATAGTACCCAGTTTGGGACTGATTTTGAAAGTGTCTTTCAAATGACCTGTGTTTTTGTCTAAGGTTTCTGAACAGCAAATTTGGCCTCTCAAAAATAATTTGTACATATCTTGTGGGAAGATAGAACAGAACATCACATTCAGGACAACATCGGAGTACTGAACTGCGGAATTTGTCTTTACATTCCCCCACATTATCATAGCTAAAAGCCAGACATCGCAATATTTTGCCAGAGTTGAACCAGTTGTAAATACAGAAGTTTTAAAGTTAAAACCTAGTAAAATTGTTACAAGTATGCATGACTAACACATTTGTGGCGAGTGATCAGGAGCCAAAGTCAATTGTGCAAGATTGTTGCTAATGCTGCTACCCACATCCTCCCTTTATTGCTCTGATATCTTCTCTGTATCTGTGTATGGAACTTTTTTTACATCTCTGCCTATCTCTCATCTCCCAAAATGGATATGAAGGCCCATTGTTTCAGGTCACAACCTTTCCCCAGTGTACTATTTCATCTTAGGCAAATGTTACCATGAAGCAAACAGTTTCTCCATGATTGAGCTGTGTACATGTTTGGAATTTAACATGTTAGAAAGGCAAAGAACTTCAATTGAAGTAAGTGATGAGAAAAAATGGTAAAAGTAGAGAAATACACACAGTATGCAAATGTGGCAATCACCATTCATTCATTATTCTGCAACTTTCTATTAAGACAATATTTCTATCGTACAGCCCATGTTTTGTGATGAAAGTGTGATAAAATGCTTTGTGACTTATGCATACAACCATATGATAGGCTAACCACAGTTTTTTAGACTTGATCTGCAGAAAACAAATGCATGATTATCAGTCATATTTGTAAAACATTTTTGAGGACAAAGCATGGAACTGCCCAGTTGGTTAGGCTTCAATGTGCCTTACACTAACAACCGTAGGCTAAAATCGGGTTTGTTAACACAAAACCGGGAAGGAAAAATTTTTCGTGTAGAATACCAATACAGAAGAGGACCAAACACTTAAGGCATTTCGTACATGGTAAGAGTCATAATTCGCAAAATATACAACAGTTTAAGGAGTTTTTGAGACAAGTTTGCTTTTATCGCTGCTTTTGATCTTTTGCAAAGATTTACTCAAGACCAGTGGAACATCTATGCTTTTTCAACCTTAGATTTTCATTGCGTTAAAGATCGCTTTGACTTAGGCAGTGTAATGGAGTAAGAGCCATATTTTTTGTGCACCAATCTGCAGCTAAAAGACAAGATAAATGATTGGGAAAGTACACGAAGTCGCTCTAATCGAGTATCGGTTCAAAGTAGCAGTGAGGTTCTGTATCGGTTAGGACTCGCGCACACCTAGCTACTGTATAGCATATATGCCTAGTACTGGAGGAGTCCTTATTTAACAGAAGCCAAGCTATCCTTGTAGGTATTCTTGCAGATGTTTTATTTTCAATTGTTTAAGACACTACAGTAGGCCTAGCTGCTTGTTATGATTCTATGTCAAGTTTTACTTTGTTCATCACTTACTCTTGGTGGAAATAGTTTAAATTTCATACTGCACAATTTTTTTTTTCCAATGGGCAATTACGTAGCACCATGTATCTGTCTTAGTACCTAACCTTTGTTCACAGAAAGCATGATGTTGTAGATCTGTACTACTGAGACTTGAACAGCGATCATAGTGGCGAGTGAATTTTGAGTTTTGGAGAGTTTGTACGTCGCCAAAAGGGCAGGTACTTTTAAAAATATTTGTCGAGGCCTGCTTTCCACCCCACCTGATTACCCTACTGTACCTCATTCCCTCCCTATTCCGACTCCCCTAATCTATTCCCTCCTCTTTCCACTCCACATCCCACTCCCTTCTTGTTCTTTGTGTTGCCCTTCAACACTTCTCCTATTCTGTACAATAACCTGAGCTATTACTTTCTTCCTTATTTCCCCCATTCTTTGCCCCCTTCTATCCCCCCTCCTCTCCCCCTTTTTAAAAAGAAAAAAACTTGTATATATGTCCTATTGAAGTGTTTGGATATGACTCATGTAGGATTACATGTTACATTCATGATGAAGACCATATTCCTAAACAACTTCCCGTTACTCCTGATCTTTGTGCCTGCTTGTATCAGCATAGCCATTTGCCACCTGCATGAAACTTGCTCAATACTAACATTTGGACGAATTTTAGTCTGTCAGTTATTCTTGTGATGATTAATTTTCTTTTCCCATGAGGTTATTAACTTGGCCTGTGTGGGTGGTGTGGATATTTAGTGAACTTGTCAGTTAGATTTAATGCCAGCTGTACGAATTGTAAAAGTACTATCAGACCACCTGGAAAATAACTTGCTTGTTTGTATTCTGCAAATGCCATTTATAAATGAAAGTAAATACATTGCCCACAGTGGAAGCTTAATATGAATTATTTTGGTGATTAATTTGTTCAGTCTTTGAGTAGCTAATTTATCATTGTCTATATTCGGAAGTCAGTTGAAGCTTTGCATGCTATCTATGCACAGAAATGTATAGGAAATTAATATTGTGTTGTATCTGACATGTATGCAAGTTTGCTACAGCAATTTTCTGTTATTGGTGAAGAAAACATCATTTGAAATTTAGGCCAGTTTGACCTCTGACCTACACTGACCTTTGACCTTGATCCTTTATAACCACATAAGTATTATATATTGAAATTTGTCCCATTATTCTCTACATATCTTGTGGTGTAATGCCTTTTTCCAACATACTGACAAGGAGGTAATGGTTAGAAAACAGTTTTGGGGTATTTGACTTTGACCGATGACGTCACCAATCAAGCAGGCATGAGTTTTCATGGTCAGGCACGTAACCCACCAAGTTTGAACGTGAGCGGACCACTTGCTGAATCTACCAATTGATCTGAATACCCACACACCTGATGGAATTGGTCAAAAATGAATCTGCTAGAGGTTGCGACCTACACTTGCTAGAGGTCTGGAAACAGTGTAAACAATGTAACTAAAAAAGTAATAATCATATGAACTTCATAATTAGACTGTTGCTCTACTTAAGTAGTGACTACAAGAACTGATATAGTTGTGTGTCGTGGTTAAAGGTCATTTGAAGTTTGTAGATGTCCAAAGCTGAAAGGTTGTAAGCAAGGCTATATGGTAAATTCAAAATGTCTGCAGATCGTCCTTATGACTATAAGGACACTTATGTTTTTTACAGATATATAACTGGTCATTGTTTGGTGAATGTCAAAGACCGTTTGAGGCTACCAGAATGCAAAGTCTGAAAACTTGTTAACACAATAACTCCAAAAGTAAATCTTGGATGAATTTCATGACATAGATCCAGATGAGTGCAAGAACGATACTGGTCACTTGCAGCTCTTGCGAGCAATTTTATATCACCGTTCTCAAATAAATCACTTAGTGTGTTGGCTTTCACTGTCCTTTTTACCAGCAAACAAAGGTGCCTACACGAGGAAGATATTAGCTGCTATACTCTTTTACAACAGGTTCTATTGATTTCCTGTTCACAATAGTATTGGCATGAAGATTCTGTTGTGGCAATGATATATGGTCTGCTCATATGGTAGACCACAGCATTGGACTGCTCTGAATAGGTTTTAGAGAATAACAGAATTGACCTATCACAGATTAGCTTACTACTGTAATTCACTTACTGATTTGATTTGAGGTTTATACCTCAGAGAAGATTTACAGTCCATAGTTACAACCTTAATTGTCATGGTTTGTTCTTATTTATTTATAATTAAATGTTCTGTTAGGGAAGTAGAGAACTGACCATAGCATTGACAATCTAGTATAACTATATTGCTTATGCACTGAAGAGGACATTTGACGACATCAGAGATGGGCTATATCTGTCGTACTTCATTCAACTTATCGTTGAAGTTCATTCTACTCATTGGTCCTGGTCTTTTTGATTTTGATGACTATGCTACCACAGCATTACTTTTTTTTTATAGAAATAATTAATGATGCTATGTACAGTACTAGGCTAATGTAGACAACTGCCATTTTTGTGTTCCGTTGGGAAGATGGTAGACCTGCTGTTGCATTCGGGTGGTTTGCAGTCTAGTTCTTTGGAAGGGCATCTGTAAGAATATATCTTTGACAAGTAGTTGTGGATGCAGGGCAGTAGGATGTCAGCAATGTGCAAAATAATGATGCCATATGAAAACAAAACTAATAAATCAAAATTGTGTCAGATTGTCAAAAGTGTTGAAGTATGCCTTCACCGTGATTGCTATCTATTAGAATTGCTGTGGTTATATTCTGGAGCATAAATGTGCTTTATTAATGGGTAGGGCAGGCTTATCAATTTTATTTCTAAGATCTTGGGATTCAGCATAAAAGCCTACAATATCTTTGTCTTGCATTCGAAGTATCACTATATCAGGCGTGTATTCTTCACGATGTCAGTCGGTCATGTCAGTGGATACCAGCAACATGGTTTGAAGTTTCCCCTACATGCTTGTGTTTGTTCTAAAACTTTTAGTAGATGGTGGCTATGCCAAGTAACTATATAACAAGAGGTGCCAAGCAGACAAGGAAACAATGTTAGTGTTTTATTTATCAGCATCTTTTGAATCTTAATCAATTATTTGCAGCAAATTTTACACTGTAAAAAATGTTATTCACATGTCAACATTATTGCTGGATAAACCTTTGACTACTTCCAGAGTTCACACAAAATTTCTGCATAATAAAAGCAGAAGAAGTCTTATGAGACACCTTTATTATTAAACTAATTACAAACATTCCTTATTACACAACTTATTACTAAACATCATTTTGGAAGTATGACTTAACTTCTACACATGTGACCAAAGTTGACTTGCCAAGAATAATATTGTTTTACTCTCTGTACTGGTACGTAACTACAAAAGCCAACACGAAATTGAGTTCTTGTAACTTATGCTAACGATATCACTGCATAAATGCTTCTCAGGAACAGATCTTTGTTGGAAATACTGTACACAATTTAAACTTCAGCTGCCAAAAGAAAGTAGAAATCAAAGTAAAACATTGCAGAGAATCATTTAACAAAATGGTTTCACCGATCAAAACCGATCAAACATCAGCAAAGGTGTTGCATTCTGTCATGGCTACAAAGGTACCTTGGTGTTCTTCTTTAACATTACGATAGCACTGTGAGCCTAGTCCAAGTATTTCATGAGATTTTGATGAATAAAATCCCATTAGTTTAGATCTCAAGGCTCAAGGTCATACCACTCACGGTTAATAGAAATAACGCAATATTATGACGTAAATTTGGTGTTTCCATTGAGACTTTTCCATCAAACAGAAGACAATTACTCTCTGAAATTTGTGAACAACCACCGCCGCACATGGAAAATTTTGCCATATTAAGTATGTGCAAGGTGCAAACCCAATTAAATAGTTAATTCCCATTTAAAGTGGTCGCTTACAAAAACAAGTTTCACAAATTGGTCATAAAACTGCCAACACAAAGTTTTATCATCGAATAGGATACTTTTTTTTTTTTTTAAGATTTGGCCAATAGAGTCAAACCTAAGAATAGCGTTCATAAAGAAAGTGTGTTAAGGAGTCATTAAAGCCAGTGGTGAGCTGTTAAGTGTACATAATACATATATCTCTGCCTTATTTTGAAGGATAGAATAGTTGGTTTATTTTTTACTTGGCTTTAGTGCCATGAATGGGTTGTTGTTATATCACTATGATACAAGTGTGTTTATGAAATCATAATGGTAACTGTCCACAAACCTTGGTTTGTGCTATATTTAGCTGTTTGTTTTTCTATGTCACTGCAAATGCATTGTAAGATGTCCAATGAACCATATAGTGTTTGTGTTACCCAAAAGTAAATTACCAATATTTTTTTTCTCAGTTGAATGTAACTCACATCTGCTTTAATAGCAAGTAACAAATAATTTGCTGCAAACAAATAAGTTGCCTTTAAACCAGTCATGAATAGATCAAAGCTGAGAAAAGTATGATAAGTTTGAGTCAGTGCCTTTATGACATCATTGCCAACAAGTAAGGAAACTGTACTTTAACAGCAAGCTGTAAATAAATGCCACTTTTACCATGATCACTTGCAGACAGTTTAGCATAAACTAGTATATGTCAGGTTTGTGTTCATTGCACTCCATGTGCTTTGCTTCCCAGGTTATTATCTAACATACTCTGTTGTTCTGTTGTGTAAGAACCGAAAGTGAATAGATATGCACAGAACCATTGCCATCTCCAGTGTACTGCACAGACTTAGTATGTGTTTATACATGTACTGTATATACATACCCAAGGCAAAGTCATTTCAAAAATGTTGTTTTGGATTTCCCGAGAGAGATGATGTCTGACTGTTACTTCTATCCCTGCTGGTTGTCATCTTTAATATAAAATTAACTGGAGTTCCCCATTAACAGTATCTGACCAAGTGAACTTTCATAGGCACCATGCTGGTCCTCAGAGACAGGACTATGTTTACAAAGTTGCTGTGGAGGTAGAAGAGGCTCTGGAATTCAAACCTCTCAGTCTTGTCTTGACATTTGGTTGATGCCTGCTGATAATATCTGTTAGCCACATGTTATTGCTGAGAAGGGTTATTTTGGTAGCATTTTGTCATCAATATTTTTAAGTGTCAGTGGAGAGATATGTTTTTATTTATATAACTTAGATGTGTTTGGACTTGAAGTATTTGTTGTCTTTTAGTTCCACCTGTACAGGAATCAAATAGAATTTGAAAGTGTCTTTTCTTTCTCATTCCTGTCAGAGAACATTTCAAAGGGGGTGGGGGGGGGGCAGGAGAGAGATGATAAATAATACTTTCTTTAATTAACTCATCACTGAATTGAACACCCATCACCTCCATAGCTTGTAAAGGGCAAAACTTAGAATCAATTTATGAAGCATTCAGCCTAAGGGACACAGCCTAAGGGATATACCTTTATGGCCTAAGCCATCTTTTTCAGCAATGGTAGGCAGCCTCATGTATAACATTTTCATGATTAGCCACTTTCCCTCTGAAATAACTGAGTGGGTCAAACAATCACTTGTGTGTGCATGCAGCTGTTAATATTTTCAAATCAGATGGTTTATTTGATACTAAGCAAAAGTGCAAATTTTTTGTTGGGACTTTGCATTTACTCATTATTAATTGAAAGGGAAAGAATTTAAAGAGCATAAGTATCTCATCGTGTTACCGTGATTGTGTGTCATAAAGGGAAGCCATTTCTGACTATGCAGTTCTCAGATTAAACAAAAAAGCCATGGATTATAAATGTGTATGTGTTGTATGAAATGGAGTGTGGGATTCTTGGATAGATATTTGCTAATACTTAAATGAGTTTACAAGGTAAAAATATTCCAATCCTAAATACAAACAAAGATAATGCAGAAATCATATTTTAGCACTATTATAACCATTGCGGCCATACAGAATCACAGTTATTTATAGTAACTAAACATCTGGGTATTTCTTTCTGCAACACTGCATATGCAATGTTGTTGGGAGTGTGTTTTGCAATCTTTTCATCACTCTGCACAGGTCACAAAGTGTTCTTTGGTCTATTTTTTTTTGTATTCATAGTACATGGCATGCTTGGCTAACTTTCAACTCAGGCTTGTGCCCCTCCCTATACTGGGTTGAAGTGTTGAAACTGATATATAGCAAAAATTACTACGTTCTGCATTTTAGAATTTGATTATGATGTCAACATTGCATCGTTTATCTATTTATACCATGGAATAGTCCCTTATTTATGTGACCCAGTTTGTTAAGTGTTGAATCATAACAATTGAAATGTGTAGGAGTATGTTGATAGGAATACATTTGAAGTGAGACATCAAGTAAGTTGGTTATGATGTGTACTAACAAGCTTTCCATGGTTCCAGAGTATGATTACTGTAGTTCTGTGAAAGTATAAGTAAACGGATTGCATCAAATTTAGTGCCAAACAAGTCTGATAGTTGAACTTTAATTCATTGGTTTAAGCTAGCCATCTACAGTACTATAAAATTGAATATTTGGTTGGATGTGTATAAACAAGTGTATAAACAAGTGTAAGGGATTACAGATCTAGCGAAATAGTGAAAAAAGTAATAAATAGCAATGCTATGGCTGTATAGTATGTTCTATTGGCACAATTCCATGTGCTAACTCTACACCCATCTCCATTGCCACAGTGCTGCCCTCCCTGCTTGTTGGATATGTGCTGCTAGATAACCAGCTCACCATAAATGAGACAAAGACAGGCGTAACCTTTTTTAATGATTACTCACTTGTATTTGTGTGATAAAACTGTAAAACAAGATGAATGATACATAATAATACTACAACATTACAAAACTAATTAATAAACTAAATGCTGTAATGATTGTGCTCAGAACAGTGGCATGCTAACATTGTCAGTTGTGACGCATATAGGATAACTATGACTGAGTATGATATAGATGAGAATTAAGTCGGTTACATCTAATAACCCTTCTACAAAAGTGTACCTTTGGATTAACTAACCGACTAACATATTAATCAAACCGATAACACCGAAGAACCGGACGATGGAAACTACATGGGCTAAATAAGTAAATTAATTAGAAGACAGTTGCTAAAATAGCTGGGGGGAGGGACCCAGAATCTGACCTTAGTTAGCCCTACACCCAGACCTGCTTTCAATCTAAAGACACTGAATTATTGACAGACCTGTGTGTAATGTTCTACACATCTGTCAACTGGGCATGGCAGCCACTAAATGTTCACTGTTGTTGTTGGAACCTTGCTACTGTTTAGCCAGATCTCTTCCTTGAACCTGATAAGATAATGACACTTGTCTTGGCAATACTGAGTTTTGTAGGTTATTTGTATATTTCGTGTGTGAATCTTTTTGTGGTGTCAGGTATAAGTTTAATTTCTAATTGCTTTGTAGATTAATCCATTCTATGGCTCCTGATGATGACCTCATTCATTGGAGGTAGCTTTCGCTGGTGGCACCTACTGCTATGGTGTAGTTACTCCCCAAAAGCAAGTTGATTTAATGACATGTGTAGCATATAGATTGTAAGTGGAGCAACATCCCATTCACTGGGGACAACATCACTACCACTTGTCTACATTGTGTAGTCATGATTTTATGTGCAATAAATATTGAATTTTATCAAAGTTAGCCTGCTGTGTCAATGCTCACAATGTTTCTTGTTGTAAGAAATAAACCTGCTTCAAATGAAAAAGTTTGGATTGAGCAATGTGTTGTTTTACTCTATTCTTGACCTGCATTCAGGGTACATGACAATAATCATTTAAAATATATGTTAGATCTGTAGAGCTATTAGAATGCCTGCAAGTGCAGAAGTTATTTGTTGTGTGATAAAACATACAGTACTATGGAGATTAATGCGCACTGTGGTGCAGTAGTATAGTCATGCATGGTCAATCATACAGAATTAGAAAAGCCAGACTTTACTATAGGCTGTGTTACTTTCACTGCTTGTGTGACAAGAATTTGCTGGTATCTTAGTTTGAACATCAATGTAAAGTAGCTGAAACGTCAGTTATTTCTAGTTGAAAACTAACAGTATTAGCCACTTTAAGATCAAACTTGTACTTCACTACACGGTAAGATTTGAGCTGTGTTTAATCACTATACTGACTGACCAAAGAAGTTTCATGGACTGACATTGTCTATAGGTAACACAACCAGTGCTTTTCCTAAGTTATGGTCAACCATAGGTCAAGGCTTTATACCCAGTGAAAACTAAACCAGGGTACAGTGATTAGTACAGCTCTGCATGCACGTTTATTATATTAATGATGTTTATATGACCTAATTCACGGTTTGAAAGCAAGTTGGACACATGTGGGTCAGGGCAGTTGGAACCATTATGAAAGCTCTACAATGGTTAGCAGTATCTCCTAATATGTAATTGTTGTCTAATAGCCTACTGCCCACTAAGTAAGTACTTAGTAAAATGTGGTCTTCCTTGCAAAAGGCATCTGGCAATAGTTCATATGTAGAGACTGAACACATTGCTAAATTTATCTATTGTTTACATATTTAAACTTTTACAAATTTTCAACATTTAGTTAACATGATAAAACAAATATGTTATATGTTGTAATCATTGCCTACTATTTTGAAAAGTTTGGCAGAATTGTTTTTTTGCTAGAATTCTACATCATTGGCAAGAAAGACAGATGTAGATCACACTGGTTGATGAAGGTTTGTCCTAAGATTTGAATAACAGATAGAGGTGAAGTTGTGAACACCCGGCCTCAGGGATTTCCCTTTTCCTCCGTTCTTGTTCTTCTGTCCTTTCCCAATCGTTAACAATTGTGACCAGGCAGTCATTCCATAGCAAATCCCTGCTCTGACTTTTATTTGGATGTGATATCAGTTAGAAAACTGACCTCAAGGAGGTATTAATCAAATGATTCCTGCATTTATAGATAGTTAACAGGGCACCATGCAGGTTCATATTGTTGATTTTTGTTCAAGTCGAAATGGCTGTGTGGTTCAACAGTAAAGCAATACACTTTTATGCACAGGTAGTCTGCAGTAGCATAACAGTTTTGGTATAGAACCTGTGTGTGTATTTTCTCTATGCTATATACAATTGTTGCCCTACATTTGTGTTTGTATATTTGATCATAGGCCAATCTTTACTCCCAATGGAGGTGGATGAAGTTTGCCTCCAATTGAAGCCTTGCATTTTTGGCATAACAAGGGTCACTCTGTTTGATGGGGTTTAAAAACTCTGTGTCAATATTTACCTTAATCTCAGGATTGATGAAATGATTGTTTCCTCAGTGCTAATATTATCCAATAGTACAGTAGCTGTGGTACACTTGGAAGTTTTCTGCAGTTTTAACGGCCAGAGTTCATCTACCAATTTTGCAAAACATTAAAAAGAAGGACAGGAATCCTTATTTTTCTGTATAAACGAAGGATGTTTGTATGCCTCTGTAACACCAGACAATACTACACTACTGTATACAAGGAGATAGGGATACCACTTTTGTTATGCTTGATATCCAAATGGAGATAATTTTTATTTCTTAAACGAAGGCATGTGATGGTGATGGCCTATATGTATAAGATACTTTTGGCTCATCATGCCTAGGTTGCATGATGAACTTTAGATTTGGTATGATAATAGTAAATGCACCTTTCTGAGTTTTAGGCTGTACCTGTTATGGTGATAGAAAAGAGCATTTGAGATCACCAGTGGCCAAAATATAAAAACATTGTATACAAGTTTACTCAACAACTGCAACCTACAGTATCATTATATGGTAGTAGGTGCTCTTTAAAGATTGCTAAATTTCTAGCTCACTCTTTGTGGAGGTCAGTGGTCATGTTGGGTCATAAGTGGTCAAAACCTGAAAACCTTTATAGAAACTACCTCAGTAAGTCCTACTTAGATGAATGTTATACTTGGTATGTGGATGCCTCATCATTAATCCTTGCTATGTTATGCTTGCTATGTTATGTTATTGGCACAGGTGAAAAGTCATCTGAGGTAGTAAAATGGCCCAATGCAGAAGAAGTTGCTATGTTTGGAATCTTGCCCTGAGCAACTCCATACTATGTACAATCATGCACAGTAGTTTACAAGTGCACTCTGTTCTGGATCATGCACTTAATAGGTGATGGACGCAAGGATCATGGAAGATTAGACATGTTATCTTTAATCGTTTAAACTCTCGTATATATGGTGATTCATTAAATACTGGACGTTTAATATTGGACTATTCACTAATGCACCAATAAATGGTCACTGAGGGTACTTCTTGATCCTTCTTCATAGCCCTGTTTACAATTGATAACAGGCACAGTGTTGGACCCCACACTCACAGATTTGTAGGGTAAACATGTGACAGACACTGTAATATGGACCATACGATAGATTGTATAAATTCTATGTTGAATATGTAATGTAAGCAACTCTGGGTTGTTTGTTTTGTGCATACTTTGACACATGTCACACAGATGTTGATTTTGCACGTTTCCTTCTAATAAACAAACCGCAACTTCTTGTTTGGTGATTGTAAGCGGTCTGATACTGATCACAGGGTCTAAAATCAAATTGACATTGTTTCGTGTACTGCCGAGCACGGGAGCTGATTGGTAGTAATGTCAACGCTGCCCACATGTACTTGGAAGAAATTTTAATAAAGTAATGTTTTAGTTTAAATGCTTTAGTGACTTTTGTGGATTCATTTGATTATTGGGAGAGTAATTCAAATCGTGTACACTTGTAGAGGAAGAGTTTTGGATAAAGAAAGAAATTTAAATCCTGTGAAGGTGATTGCAATATCATTAAGATACAATTATTCAGTTTTCTTCAAAGTTGTTCTTGATATGAACAATAAGTCGTTTCAGAAGTCAAAGCTTGTTGTACTCTGGTGTATGTCATGTACCTGCCAACATACATGCAAATTGTCATATAACATGCATAGTGCCATGGAAATTGACAGATATAAGTTGCTTTTGTCAATTTGGAGATTGAAAATAGTGCATGAATTATTCAATTTGCTTTTTTGAAGCCGTTTTAGTTAGTCAGTGTTGTTACTGTCTGTGAGTGTCATTGGGCTTGCTTTCTGTTCAGTATCAAGTTGTAATTCATACTATTACAGTTGAACCTAATATCTCTGTATATCCGTCAAACTATTATTTATGTAGAGAGAGCTTGAAAATGTTCAAGTGTACTTAATACAACTTACATATGTTTTAATTTATCTATGAGTTTTGATTTAACTAGTCAATAAATCTCTTTAAGCATACACTCAGAGCATCTCAGTGGCTATACATATAGATGCTTTGTGACTACACATAGTGTTCAGCTCACAGTGCATGGCATCATGAAACCCTGATCCTCCTTGCTAACTGTTTTGACAAATATTGAGCACTATTTTAATTGCTACTGAGCAGTCAACCTCATAGTTACCATCTACATGTATCAATGTATCAAGGTTGAATTGCAGCTAGGAATGACATATCTGAAAGGCTCTCAGATTTCTTTTTGTTCTAGACATTCTTACTTAATGACATGTATACAGTAATATTGTTCCATCACCTGGACCTGGATTTATCCACCCACAATATCTTAATGAGATTTCATCTATCAGGTTAAAGGAATTGTCTGGTGGAAGATTTTGATACATTGTCCTCATAGTTCTTATTTTTCTCTTTCTTTGTCCCCATTCGCCATTTTCTTGTTGTAGAAATCTGGTTTTCAAATTAACCAGTTTCTCACCTTAAGCAACGTTTGTTCGAACACATCAATTTGGTGAATGAAGTAATTCGGGCAAATAGGCAAAACAATCAACTTGAAGTTAGCACTCCCATCTCCACATAAAATACACTCTCCCATGTACACACACAGGTGATTGCCTGTTATATATTACGTACACATCACAAATGTACATAGACAGCCTACTATGCCCAGTCAGTACGTACATAACATTGCACATAATACACTCAACACACAGTCCATAAGTATAAACCCTTGTTTACTAACCATAACTGAATCTACACAGTTCATGGTATTCCTCACTCTTTTATGGGTCAGGAACAGCAAAAAATGTTATTTTCTCTCCCTTTTCGATCCCACATCCACGCGAATTACTACATCCGAATGTCTGGCACTGAGGCATCGTTCCACAGAAGACCTTCGCTAACCTGCCTAGTTGAATGTAGTACTGGGAGCTTAGGCTTCGTAGAACTGTCTGATTGTAAACTTTACAGTATGCGAACATTCTTCGCATTGGAGCTGGACAGTGCAACGTAAACAACAAAGAGTCAGCTGTTCAAACTTGTATTACACAATGCCCATGAAATCACTGATGCACTACATATATGATGGCTTAATGATTTTTTACTGTTCAAAGTATATTTGAAATATGTACATCCTAAACGATTAAAAACTAGTTTCTCTGTCAGTTGCAATATTAGCATTCTCATGCTTTAAAAACATAATATATCTCCTACCTCTCCTCTTCCCCCTGTTGGTTTCTATCTTCTCTCCATCCCTTGTCTACTAATCCACTTACATCTATCTCTTTTCTGTTCACCCTGCTCATTAACCTGTCTGTATTCTGGGTTTGTATTGGTCCTTATGGTACTGTAAATTGTCATTCAGCCTCTGAAGAAGATCCTGCTAGGATCGAAATGTCAGGCCCTCTTACTTTTTCACATTAAAAACATGTTTGGTAAATTGTTAATCGTTTCTTAAGTTAACTTCTAAGGGCTACCAGACAATTCTTTTAATACAGATCACCTAAGTGTAGACACTACTACCCTGCATGTTGACCCCACAGTCAGAGCTGCTGACTGGATCCAGGCAAGCGTAGTGATGGAAAATTTACAAACTTATCCATCTCCCTTATTTATAAAGAATTGAATATTTGTGACCCCTGTGACCCAGAGATGCCAAAATTGCTGGTTGGATAGTTTGTGCATGGCTTAACTATTTTAAATGGTCTGAAGGCTTGCTGTTGATCATAGAGTTAGAGTATAGGGAATGCTGTATTTTACCCAGTAGCCAGGGCTAGGGAGATAGCAGCATGAGGCCTACTTAGAGGGTTGATTAAAGGCAGTCAATATTTTGCTTATTGTTGTTGTTGGAAATATGTAAACAGCCTCTTGGTGCAGGTTACAAAACTGCTGCTGCTGTGGAATGGACTTTCAATGACCTTTTTGCAGACACTGTAAAAAAAATTACAGATTAAATTGTTGGAGAGTTTGTTGCATATAAGGTGAGGTAGATCTTTGTAGGATAGGGATTGTGTCTGTCAGATCTTCTATTCTGATCTCATTGATCAGTGGCCTATGAAATGGTGCAACCAGTCAACAATGCAGGGGATACATTCTGACTTGTAATTGGTAGAACATTTCCCCCAAGTATTCTTAAAGAATCCAACATGTATTATGGTTACTAAGTAATCCTCTAAGTTACATTTACAAGACTTCTTTAAAAGTTGTTGCTGACCAATCTATGACTGTGACTTGATTCTCCCATGTGCATTTCAATTTCAAAACATGAATTCAATTCTTAACAAAGTATATACTTCAGAAACTGTTTGCTTTTTCTGGGTTAGGTGTATCAAAAGCTAGATTGACAAGTGTTTTGTTCTGAAGAGTATATACTCCTCTTTTGTGTAGAATTATATTTCTATGATGATATTCTCATGAACATACAAATTTACATACTTATTTTTGCCCCTCCTTTGGTTTTGTAAATTATATGCTATTGGACTACATAAATCATTTGAAGTTATTGCCAAAATTAATGAAAGGATTCCATCCTTCTATTCTGTTAGAGAAGTGACCAGACTTTGATCAACTTTTAGCTCAAAGGTCTGAGGTACTCTCAAGCACTACATAGTCAAAGGTTTGAAATCTCTTGAGTGTTGTAGGTATTTGTAGGTTTTTTTGTTTCAGAGAGGTGATGCTCTTGTGTACTGGCTTTGGTCATGCTCAGTTTCAACAAGGACATGCCAAAAATATTTCTCAGTGATCTAAAGTGATCAACAAAAATGAAAAGCTCCTATTTCTCTGTGTTACGCTAGGTAATATTTCATTTCCAGAAATGGCTCTGATTGTCTGGTTAACAAACAGCATACAACGAAACACCAATTTTGGCAGTCCAGACAAACATGATCTGTGATTTCACGACTGGTTCGTACTGTTTAAAAGTCTGTGGGGTACTTTAAATTTTGTTAATTCTCTTAAGCTTATTTGAAACTAATGGAAATAAAGTAGTTGAAATGAAGGATGATCATGTAAAGATCATCAAGATTGATGATTGATAAAGCTAACCTCGCTGAAACATTCTGCAAGTACTATACTGGAGTTAATGACCCTCTAAAGTTACTCCCAGACAATCAGCAATAACTTCATATGTCCAGCGATTATTACTGCAAGAGTATAAGGAAAGTATAGACATATCAGTGTGAGGGGGAAATGCTAAATTGATCATTGAAATTTGACCTTTGAACACACATGATCATGAGTTTTCTTTCTAGCTTTCTTTCTAGCATAATTACCTGATATATAGATGACCTCCCTGATGTATCATCAG
>KN886541.1:6305-20918 GCA_000934455.1 Apostichopus parvimensis
TTCATACTACTGTGTGCCACTGTTCATACTACTGTGTGCCACTGCTCATACTACTGTGTGAAACTGTCCACACTACTGTATGCCACTGTTCGTATTACTATGTGATACTGTTCATACTACTGCATGCCACTGTTCATACTACTTTGTGCCATTGCTCATACTAGTACTGTGTGCGACTGTTCATACCTTCTGTGTGCCCCTGTTCTTACTACTGTGTGCCACTTCACTTACAGGAAGATAGAAAGAAGCATTTAAATACAACAGAAAAACGTATATAGATGGAATTAATGGCCTACCAGTACTTATACATGCATTTGTAATTAAACTATTATCCATGTTTACATTTCCACCACATGGCAAATAAATCATTTCAGCTAAACCTTTGGTTCCATGTCAAACTTGCCAATTTAATTGACTTGCAAAACCAAACAAAAACCACAACAGTAGTCCTACTATGTCCTTGTCATGTACTAGTTGTATCTCTCCCGACAAACACACTATATTTCTTCAACAACAAAAAAGGGGAAAAAAAGGATACTTGTGAATAATAATCAAACTTACATTTTCAAAATTTAACCATTTTAATCCAATATGCAAACTACTTATATACCAGGATTGCAGTCAGAGCTCTGTTTTCAGTGGGCTGTCGGGTACAGCCATATTTGCCACACTTACCAATTTCAACTAATCGAAAAAGAATTGTAACTTAACAAACACTCCTAGACTTCTCCAACAAATGATTATCAGATACTTTTCATTGAAGTATTGACAACATACTACAGGCAAATCACAAATTTGCAAAACTTTTGAACCTTTTCTTTTATGAAGGCAAGAGAAACCTGAATATTTAAGACAATGATCTATGATGTTGTGCTTTACAAATGGAAGAGAATCTAACTTGAATACCAAAATCAATCCAAAAAAACTCTTGTTATTTATAACTGACCGTTTAGCCAAGAAGATGCGACTTAAGACGAAACTGAAGTTATCTATAATTTGTATAAAAAAAAGTCTGACAATTGGGACTTTGTTCATATATTATACGTCCACATGTACTAGCCTCTCTTACAACACATCATATCAACCACAAACTCTTGACTATAGTTAAAGTTTAAATTTACCAACCTTCTCCTTTCTCACACTTGACTCATAATGCACAATATATGCGTTATTTGAGTAAAATTACCACTTTTCAAGGAATCGATAAACACCAGCGATGCACAAAACAGGGATTTTTTTTCAGTCAACATCTCAAGCATGACACAAGCAACAGGGCTCAATATCTGAGTAAGAGTACTTGTAACTTGTTGAAAATGGAAAAAATAGAAACTAGAGGAGGAACTAATGTGTCTATGGCCAACCAAAGACAAAATATGCACCAGTCATATCTACTTATAAGGAAAACTACAAGTTGAATTCCAATAGCGGAGGCCAGAAACTCTAGCACTTGATTTGATTACTGGAGGACCCACTCAACAGAGAGAACAACAGGTAGCCTAACATATACATGAAAATATCACTTTGTCATGATGAAACAAACTTTAAGATCACCTTTTGGACAAGGAGCTTCATCATATTCTCCATAGAATAACTAGATTTTAATGTTTCTAATGGGGCAAGCCTGTTCAGCTAAATGCTGATATGTGTGTTAAATGTTAGAATGAATAGTTGCTACACGTCACTGGCAAAGTTCCCTCTTTGCATCCAAACTAGCACCATCACAGTAGTGAACATGTATACACATCAGCAACTAAATCATCACTCATGACTGATGACCCACAGACCTGTGTTAAAATCATAGAAACTGAACTAGAATGCTGACACAGTGTATCGCTGTGTTCAAGCAGTAAAGCCATGAAAAAAGTGAGGGCGCTTTGCATTGTATGGCAAAAAGTCAGATCATTTGTACATCTTCACAGACCTTTCACAACTGCAAATTGTTATGGCGGCCAGAGTGTTAAGTACTATACACCTGACTTAAAGGAAGTTTTTAGTGATAAATGTGATCCAGTCCTTCCAGTCATATCATATTTTGTCTTTTTATTGCCCTTTGCCTGCCCTATGTTCCTGTTTTTATTTCCTGTGATAGAGTGCTTGAAATGTTGGCCCGCCCTGCCAGAAAATTTGAATTTAACACTGACTTACATCAAGATGTGACATCAGTGCTACACATTGTTCAGAATCGATCAGATCTGACTCTTGGCCTTGATACAATACACAGGAATGTGTACAGACTTTGTGTATGGCTGTGGTTAAAGAAAATCTCTCAAATAACAAATACCAGAACAACATATTATGAAGAAAACCTAGTCAGCGAATTCTGGAATGCATTTAAATCTCCAAAAGATTGCTAATTTGCAACTTCAACCGGAAATTTCCATCTAAAATTGCTATTTTACTTTCAGAAATTTGAACTTTCCTCGCTACAGTGTAGCTTGCTAATGATAGCGTCCCCGCAGCCCCCAAAACGAAGTACTGCGATGACGTCACAGTCGCTCATCGTTCCCCACTGTTCAAATATATTGGATTAAGTTGGCGCGAGGTTAAAAAATTGACTTCTCCTGAACCATAGGATGAAAAATCCCCTAGGACTGTGGCGATGAAAAATATTCTGGAGTTTTTTCATATACTGCCACTAAAAATAATCCTTTAAGAACTAGTTTTGAAAAACTTTAGAACTTAACTTAAGAAAGGCAATTATCACATACAGTTTTATTGCATTGATGTGATATAGTATAGGTTTTATCTTTAACTAGTTATCAACAGACATTAAAACAAAATAACTGACAGAAAGGATGCCATTAACAGGAAATTTCAATTCAGAAAACTTGTCATGGTAGTTGTAGTTGTAGTGTTGTACACTACTCATAGAGTAGAGTCTTCAACAATCATTCAGACAAAAAAAATGTTTATTTGCTAGTTAGATCCATATTAACTTTGCCAATAATTTTCAGCAGTGTAAGTTTGTTACCACAAACTGCAGAATTCTCAAGTAATTTATTAAAGGTCGGTGTCTCGCTCTAGGACGGGCGGATTTACAAACATATAATCTGCATTCATTATTCATCTAGGGAAGAATTTTAAAACCAACATTGGTACAACAAACTTCCAAAGGAATAATAGCTGTAAACAGGCTGATATGATCAAAACAGGCATCAAGCTGACACAACCTTATTACCCAATCTGTCTCATCTTAAATCACAATATTTACTAGCTGCTTGCTATGTAAATGCAGAGTACTTGTGTTCTTGTACCTTCACACTCTGGAAAGTGACTACAAAAATGGAAGATTGATTACAATCTTGATGCTCAATTTGCGTTGCAGATTATACCGCCCAGATCAGAAAAATATGCGAGTAATGATAAAAGAATAACCCATGCACAGATAAAATTCAAAACAAAAGTTATGAAATTCCTCCACATAGAAACTTCACTTAGATTTGCATCTTCTTGATTTTTGGATACTTTGGAATGGCTCAAAATGAAAGCCTAATCTCTCAAATCAATTTCTGATTAGGATTTGACAATGTTATCAAACGTAAGTTACGTCAATAAGACTGCGTATTAAGGTAGTAATAAACACAGCAAGGGGCCATTTCACGATTTATCTTTACCAACAAATATGGCTTTAAGATGTTAAATAAAAAACTATATAGATATGGAAATGACTGTAAAGCCTTTCATGCCCAAATCCAAATTAAACCTAAAAATACCTCAATGAGAGTTCTTCAATCAAATAAGAGACAAATTTGAAGAAATAATTTAGCTTGAATACAAACTGAAGCAGTGGTTCAGAGCAGAGTGGCAGGGTTCAAACCGACTACTAAGAACTGATTGAGATGCAGCTACTGGACATGAATCATTGACAAACTTGATGACAAAAGGTTGGAACATTGAACATGTTTAAGCTCATCAAAAACCAATAGCACTATGGCACACAATAGATCAACTCAGGGAGTTAAATTGCTTCACAGTTGAACAACAACATAATGTCAAATGTTTCATTAATATCTCATAAAAAAGTGCAAGTTTGAAGTCATTTAGCTGGGACAACCATTTCATTGCTATGGTTACCAGTGGTGATAAACAACCTTTGCAACTCTCCTCAGGAAACAATCTATACAAATAAGCATGAACTTGATTAGCGCAGCCAATGAAGGAAACCTTCAGATGGTACTCTCCTTAC
This sequence comes from Apostichopus parvimensis, assembly GCA_000934455.1. Lineage (NCBI taxonomy): Eukaryota > Metazoa > Echinodermata > Holothuroidea > Aspidochirotida > Stichopodidae > Apostichopus > Apostichopus parvimensis. The sequence continues at coordinate 10,492 of KN886541.1, forward strand.
ATTACTCCAGTAATACTTATGAATTAGTAGAGCCCATCTTTATTGACCTATCCACCGAGGAAAGAACATCAAATTGGTTTCAAAACGTGGAAGATGTTTTCAGAATTACAAGCAAATTAAATTTTACTGCCAGAGCTTGCTGAAATCTAGTTGTGCTTTACATTAAATGTAGAACAGTGAATGGACTATCTACTGGTCATTAAATTGGGGCAATAATAATGTCAAAAATAGATCTGAATGTTAAGTGTATCAATAACAAAACACATCCATCCATGTTTGCTGTGTCTGACAATAATGTAAAATAGCATCTTGCTTTAAATCTGCATACATGAGAATTATTTAAAGAGCTCCGATGAAAACTAACCTGTCAAATTAAGCCTCCACCATCCCCCCCCCCCACCACAACCCCCTTCCATAACGATTACCAACACTACCTACTACTGATTACAGTTCTCTACTCTCATTGGGCTCAGATTGATGATGATCTTATATTCATCAGAGCTACAGGTCGAGACCTATTTTGATATTTTTGACTCGTAGCAGGGTTTCCTGCTCAACCATTTGACTCAACCGTGAGCACTGTACACATAACAACATCTGTCATTACTGTCTACAGTAGGTAATATACAGAAGGAACATTACTGTCACAAGAATTGAAAAACCAGTTTATTGTTTCAACCACAATACTGTGACCAATTACCATTACTAAGCGATTAGAATGCAAATTAAAAGATGCATGGAATACAAAAACACACTGAACTGTATCAAGACTAACTCTAGATAAACATAACCTAGCCTTGATGAGGCTACTTATAGACAGTAATCTTGATAACAGATGGCAGCTAGGTTTGGACAGATAGACATAAATCGGTTTCCTTGCTCTGAAGAAAGGCAGGTGGAACTAACAAATGAAAATATCTACAGAGAAAGACACAAAAAGTTGAAGGCTTCATCTTTTGCTCGCTATGAACTTTTCTTAATAATATTTTGATACTAAGTTATGCACTTCACACGCAAGAGAGGAAAACAAACTGTTAGCGAAAGACAATGAAAGGGCATTGTTGGTTTGCACAATGGATTGACCTCCAGTCATGGTAGGAGAATTAAAATGGGTAATACTTAAAATGAATCGAAACATGGAAATACATTGGTCAGGATATAATTTAGCTTCAATCATATTGTAAGAGGCACACATATATGACACACACTACTTTGACTTAACGAAAGACTTAATAAGAGAAAGGAGATAACTAAAATAATTCCAAACAAGACTTCCTCAAAATGTTGCTATTTAATACCTCAAAGCAAACCAAGATGGCATTCCCTCATATACGGGCTAGCTTGTGATCACTGCCTGGGAGAGATAAACTAATCTGTGTTCCATTGTACAACAAAATAGTTGGGCCATCACTGGCCTAAGGAAAATGTGGAGTAATAGTTAAGTTTCCTTTTCTTTTCATGCTTCCTGTAAACTAATGGTAGGTTATTTGTACTCTGCAAGAAATCGAAACTTCCATGCAAGTTAAACTTTCACAAACTGAAGTGACGCTGGTGTAATTCCTAACTACTTATGAACAAAAAAATAGTAAATAACTATGACAAAATATGCTACACCTGCAACAATTAAATGCTCCCAACCTCCCCTCCCTTCTCTAAAATGGGCAGTGACATCAAATACTACATTTACAACAAAAAACTCAAATTTGTGCTGTTTTGTATTGTATTGAACTGCATACATTAAGGAAGGATAGCAGATGGTTTCCCTGCAGTGGCCACCTTACAATTAACTGTCAATGTTATATATCCAACTTTTGATAAAGGAAAATATAGAGGGCAAAAACAAACATCTTCTGAAGACGGCCTTGCCATCTTGTCTGCAATTCAGAAATCATTTTGCAGAGAAGGGTCCAAGATACATCACAGGGCGGATGCACTCACATCAGGGCAAAGATTTAATGATCATCTGATAGTCTCAGACAAACAAACTTAGCTATTAACTAAAGAGGCTACCCCAAATAGGTAAAATGATAAATTGATATCGACCTCCACCACCTTGGAGATAGTGAAACCAAACAAAGGTATTGTTAGGCCCATGATCCATCCGAGGAGGAGTTTTACAGGACCAAAGCTGATGTTCCGTTCACCAAATCTACACAACTCTCCGCACTGTTCATAATGGTCACTCTATATTATTTTTCTACATTTTTGGGACAACCAAAAAATGCTGTTGGGACAGCCAAAGAGTAAGACATGGCTGTCCAAGGAAGAACCTGGAAAAGGGGATAACATTTTGCCCTGCAAATATTCTCTGATCGATTGTTTATTTGTTCCCCGAGAATGGGTGGCTGATCCTCCAGACTGTGTTTTGTTTTTCCACAGTCTCTTGTAGAAGCTTTTAGGTGAATGTTGACATAAGCTCATTTGTATATTATCTAGCTGTGAAGCCACAAGGGTTGTGCTGTCCATGATATGTATCAACTAGGGAGGCATAAATATTCCCAACCATGTGACAGACTTCTTAGCCAATGACTACATGAACCCATTCCATGTAATATTACTATGGGGACAAACACTGTACCCTACAGAAGAACTAACCTAAGATAAAGACTGAGCAGGTTAACATAAGGGAGAGGTTCAGGCAAAGAAAACAAGCAAGTAAGTGGATAGTCCAAGTGAAAATTTATTCTTGGTTGATGAAAGAGAAACTCTATCCAATCAAGGGGCAAAACTTGAAACAGAAGATGTAAAGAAATTAGACAAAAACATTTTGCTGTCAGTGTGCAAACTTTGACATCACACCTGTTTGCTTCAAGTTCACTTACCGTACAAACTGTGACATGTCCAACTTTAAATATCTTGTAATCTTCATGAAGGAACTGCATGCAAATTACACCAGGATGCTTAGTACCTGTTCTCCTTTTCATTTGTCAGGAAATCAACTTTCCTTTGGACTATCTTATTGGAACCATAACATTCAACTCACCTGAAGTATTTCAATCGGTGTTAAGAGTATCCTAGCTACATCTAGAGCTACATTTCCTTGTCCAATAACCACAGCTGTGTCTGTATTCAAATTCGGTTTCAACTGAAACAAAGCATAGTAAAAATTATGGAGACCTTGCATTAAACAAATTTAGACTGAGAGTGTTCCTTACACATGTGCCCTTAATAACTAAATCAGAGGAAAGGTCCAGTGTCATGTCTCGGGGTGAACTGGATGATGATAATCCTACTTAATGGCCACCATGCCTTAATGCCCACCCTTCCTTAATGCCCACCCTTCCAGCTTGAGTGAGCATCATGCCACAGCAGAAAAACTCACCAGCTTGCAAGTGGCCAGTAAAAATTGGATCTGTCAACTTGAAAATGTGGAAATAATGCTGTGTCACCCAAGGACTGGTAAAGTTTCAGTTTAACAGTACCTTTATTTGACTACACAATAATACCATGCCTATCATGAAAAAATAGTGTCTGTTCATTATAGCAATTTCAACATAACAATGTAAACCAACAGATTTTGCAAAAGTATATATAACACCATAGTATCAAGTATGAAATGTCTTGATAAAACTTACACAGTTTATCTGAATACTATCATTTCTATAACAATCCTTTGCTTAAAAAAACAACATAAAATACACGAATGCTTGAGCACAACAAACTAAACCTAAGACTAAGAGTCGTGCATAGCTTTGCCTTCTTCAAACAAGACAAAATGTGTGTAAGGTGATATATTGTGGATTGTTTACGGCTGAAATTTATACAATATATTTTCTTCTCCTTTGTGCATTAACTTTTTCATAAAGTTCCCTTTTAGCTTTAGTGAACTAGTTCGGACTGATAGTAACAATGATGAGGAAAGAAATGGATGCTACTTATGAAGGCCACAAAAACATTACAGGGTTTATAGCTTCAACTGTTGAAGATCAAACATTTTAGTATTAACTTGGAAAACAGTTTACGATGTTTGTCAAAGCCTGGTTAGCATAACAAGTAGGACATGAATGGTATATAGGAGGTCAATCCACAAAATAGGAAGCACCCCTTAAATTATTTCTGTGCTTTTATTGGAGGGGCCTTTTTACTGAAGCAAAAAAGTAATATAATACCCCTAAATGCATGGATGATTAACAGCTGCATATTCTTGTACCAAACAATTGCAGTTTAAAAATCTTCCTTGTTTCTAGTGAATGGAAGGATTTTAAGCAACTAATTGTATGATGAACAATATGTGCAATATTCTCAAGCAAAGTATGCACGATCTTGCTGAACGATGCAAGCATGGGTAAACTAGTTACGAAATATGTTTTACAATCCACATCTTTATCAAAGTTTTCTTTGCAGGTTTGTAATCTGCTTTCCGAGGCATCCGTCAATTTATGTAGAACTTGAAGTCCTGGATTTCTAAAATATGACAGGTTTGATTAACTGCTACAATAGTCTCTCTAAGATAGAGAGTCAAGTATCCCTTAGGCAGGAAACCACAAATCAACCACAACCAGAGAGATATGGGTACCATTTACCATCTCATTATCAATCATCATTATAGAATCTATCAATTCAAATCCACAGACAGAAATTGATATTTGATATTAATGTAATTAATTGCCATCGGTTATATGAAAAGATCATAAAAGTTTTTAATTTTTGAAGTAGTCACCTCACTATCTTGAGGAAGTCCATTGTACCAACCAACAAAATTTCTTGCTGAAATGACACCCTCTGAGTCTTCACCGGGAATGTCAAGCCTCCTGTCACTTGCTGCACCATATGCCTATCAGAAATATTAATAAACAGAGGATCATGATAATCTACAAGCACTGGAAACCTCAAAACTTTAAAATTTACTTTTCATAAGAACTTGAGCATGCAACCTCATATCTCTCCTAAGGTAGGCATATTTCCATTCTAATTAATATATTTATAGTATCTGCTTCCTGAGGTATTGACAGATAGATTCTTATTTTAAAAGTCATAACAGCCAGCAATCTTCCTCTTGAAAAACAACCAGGCCATAAACTAAAGAAGTCAATCTAGCCTAGCAGTATCATCAGGTACTGCTAGAAAATGCAACCTATCATGACACCTAGTTGGTCATGTGCTTAAAATATGTTTCATCTGTCACCTCCAGTCCAGACTCCAGTGTTAGTAGGCTTGTCAGCCCTCCTCCACTGATTAGGACAAAATCTGTAGTTATACCCTTGAAGTAAGCAATACTGGAAAACCTACCAAAGCAGCCTGCCAATGGTTGGTAATATGTAAACTTTGGTTACAGATCAATCCTGTCATATGCTCCATGGTCAAACATTTGAGCTATTAGAAAACATTGATTAGTTGTACGTCTCTTCAACACTTCAAATGATAATTCCCATCAGCAGTCATGTCTATGTAGAAATAGCTGGTTAGGCTTCATTACTAACATGTGTAGCACCCCTAATGTTTTGGTAAATTATAAGTACTAGAATTTAGATTCCCCCTCCCTGTGATAGGTTCCCCTTACAAATTCTCGGGTGCTCAAGGAGTTCAATTGCCTGTCACTTCATTGTAGGAAGTTGTAATGACTAAGCCTGTATTCTTGGAATGACATTGCTTTGTCCTCCATGTGTACCAGAGATTTAAACCACCATATAACCCATTAGCGGGCTAAGCTGTCCCCAGAGTGAGAGAGGTCTTCTGCAAACAGGTGACCCACTGTTCACCTCTTTGTGTATGAACTCATTCTCTGGGACTAGTCACTAAGTTGTTTACACCTGTTGTCTTAGTGGTTTTTGAGCAATGTTGGTGTTTTCCGGTAATGAGTAAGCAGATCAGCTGGTTCATTTATCTCCTTATTTGGGCTGGGCAGGAAGTTGTATTGTTTTAGGGTACTGTCCCCTGGCTCTATAAGAAGGCCAGTTTACCAGTGATCTGTGCCACTCACTTGACAGCCCTTAGCCGTCGATAGGATGTCGGAGACATCATCATTAGAAATTACTCTCTAATTTCTATACAGGTACGAACCACTTTGTATTTTTCAGAAGTAAGCTTCTTAAGTTTAATAGTAATGTTCAGTTACTCTGTGATGGCTCCAAGCACACAGAGATGTTTTATGTCTAATTTAATTAAAGTCATACCATTGATTGATATACTTTGCCATCCGTTGTGTAATTTAGTATAACTATGTGTTCCATTGATTGAGCCAATGTTGTTTATCCCGTTATGATTATTTCTGTATTGTGTACTCTATAGGTTACACTAAGCCTATATGCTACATGTATATGAGATTTTACCTTTTTGTGGAATCCATATTAGCTGGTGTATGTTCTGTAGCACCCTTGGTGACAGTTCTTGTCAGAGGTTGACCCTAAATAGTTTTGCTACTGTTTGGTGATACCTATGCTATGTTTATGAGAGACTTATCATATAGGGTATATATGGTGTTATATTATTTTAGTATTTATGCATTTAGTTGTCCATTTGGTTAAGGTAATTAGCACTTGACTGAGACTTACTGCATTGGTGTCCATCATTGACTGCCACGTCGGCTAGATGTGAGCTTTATTACTTATAATGCTATTTACTGGAAACATATTTCATTTATATTTATCCTTAATGATTAGAGTGTACTTGTTGTAGATTTGTCCCATATTTTAGTTGGTACTGAGCCCATTGTATTGATTATATTTGTACGTAAGTTAGGCCACTCACTTGACAGCCCTTAGCCGTCGATAGGATGTCGGAGACATCATCATTAGATATTACTCTATAATTTCTATACAGGTCCTTTGGGTTTGGGTGGGCGTGACTAACGCCCTGGTCTTAAGATGCCTCCTCCCTACCAGGCCATGATGTTCCCCGGATCTGACAGACGGTCGAGCGGGTCTAGAGAGGGAGTGAGCCCCATCCCCCAACTAGTGATCCATCCCGAGATGGGATTGACTGTGGTTTTATTGTTTAATTATTGTTAATGACAATTAGTGACAGTTTGTTAATCTCCATTGTTATTCTTTCTTTCTTTAATTCGTAGTTATGAATATATACCTCGCATAACTATATATATGCTTTATGTGTTATTTTGTTTGTTTGTGTGTTGACTCAGACAAGCCAGTAGTTGCAGTATTAGTAAGGTAGGGTCCTTATGCTTCACTTGTAAGGCGCATGGTTGATATGTGTGCTTAACGACATCGACTCGGTGCAGGTAGTTGACCCCATTACAGCCGAAGAACCCCCGCTCCCCTTAAGTCTAATGTCACCTGGATGGGAGCGATCAACCTGGGGTTACACATATTAACCACATCCCACAACATATACTCACTCCAAATAACTACTGCAATGATTCATTAACATTCTATCAGCTGATAAGTCTTGCCTAAGAAACATTTACTTAACATTTATTGATAGCAGTATCAACCTCCTTGATGCTTGAAAGTAAGCAAGGCTGGGTCTGTCTGATCTGAAAGTGCACAATACAGGCCTAGGCTAAATGTTAAAGTTTGAATTGGAAGTAACAGACTCTCCAAAGTTTATCAATTAAAACAGCAAGCTCAAAATGTACATGAGGTTAAAGTGTATTTGAGAGCTGGCCAAATTTGTGGTAAATATAAACAAATACGTGTCTTATGCAATGATTCAATTAATAACTTCATGCCAGTTGACACATATTTGGCTCAGATCAGCAATAACTTACCAATACAACAGCACTATAGCCATTAAGCAGTTCTTTAACAGTGACATCTGTTCCAATGTTTATATTACCCAGGAAATTGCAGCGACCACTTTGAGCTAGATTTGTAAATTGGTTGATAACATTCTGAGTTGAAAATAAAATGTGAGAAAGAATGCTCATAAATGAGATAAATGCTTATAGTAAAAAGACATCACCAAAAACAATGTTCTATTTCTAGTTTTAAAGATCTGATAGAAAAATTTTAAGAAAAGAAAAGAAAAGAAACAATACTAACAACATGGCACAGACATACACCTCAACTGGTAATTCCAGCTCCTCTGCTGTGATCAACCACAGAGTATTTGGATACATTGTTAATCTACACAAATAGAGCTGAATATGTACATGAGATCCACAATTCTGGCAGTGAGGGCTTGTGCAACTCACAACAATATGAACACTTTCAGGCTGAAGGAATGTCCAAATGTGTTTGGAAAACCATCTCTTGCTAGTAATGATTACCGTACAAACTGAAAATGTTAAATATTTTGCAATATCCAAAATTCTTTACAGATTATCCAATATTGTATGACCTATCGAGTGTTGCGATCAATACAAGACTTTCGGGAAAAATGAAGATATTTATTCAAAGCAACATTGAGTTAAAAAAAAAAGGTTTGTTCAAACAGACAGCTTCTTATGAATTTTATATAATAAAAGTTCTGCTTGAGCAAAATATCTATGCACAAATTACAGCATAAATATGATTGCCTAGTGTTGTGAAGTACAGTCTCTGTGCATCTGTTTCGATGGTTAACATAGAAAACTCAATATAAGGTTATTCACCCCTTTGGTTGCTTCATCTCAATCACTCCCCACATGCACTTAATCAACGGTTAAGTTTCGCAGAATATAATATTTTTTTATTCTAAGACGGTTTGCATGATCAATTCTGCTGAGCTGTCGGGATCTTTTTCAGTTCCTATGTTGTCATGATTGGCACTTGACAAAGCACAAATTAACTCGTATTAATGTTTGTAGGTGTGAGCTATTGATAAACCAATATTGTGGAGTACGTATTAGTAACACAGATCAGTTACTATCCTCCAGCAGGCAGGTAAGGGTTAATAAAGTCCACAGCTTAAGGAGAGAGCAGAAGACCTTAAAATTGATATTCAGATCATCAAATCTCCCACTCAAAATATTTTTCTGTTCCAATTCATCTTCATATGAGGAGCATAATTGAATTAACCACTGGTTGAGAAACAAGAGGGGAGAGTGTAAGTTCTGCTCAAACTAACATAAAACATTCCCCATTTTTATTATTGCAGTCTCTGAGGCTATTTTTGAGACAATTTTGCCCCTGGGCTTAGATTAAGTATCACTCTGTTGAGTTGCAAGGGTTGTTACCCTATATGTCATGAATTTTACACTCTAATTATGGTTTATAATGCACTATGTTGTACATGACTGAGAAAGGCATCTAGACCAATTCAAGCACACAATGATATGGAATGAGGTCTCTGCTTCAATTTTAGAGATGGAGAAGGAAATACACCGACAGACACTTGTAATCTCTTGTAAGTTTGAAGGTTTTGAAACACAGCTGACAATATACCTGCAATGGTACACATACATGCCCAACATTCAATGTAATCCTTGAGTATTGGTACTCTTAAGATACGAAAGTACTGAAGGTTTTTTTAGATCCACCGAGAAAAAAGGAACAAATTAACTGCTAATAGCTTGACAGTCTATGTTCTCTGTACAAACATTTTTAACAGCAAATGCTTGGTTTGAATTTACAAAGACAGTACCATAAAGCTCTTCAGGGTTCAAAAGTTAAATATCACTTTAAACATAAACAGAGATGAAACCAATTAACACTACATACTGCAATAGAATCTATATATACATTAGAATTGATACCTTGACTTCAGGATGGTCTGGTGCAACACCGTACCTGACGAGCCCAAATGGAACAGGTAACTTCTCTAAGATATCCACTGTAACATCTGGATTATTCTACAAATGAAAAAATTCCCAGTGAAAGAGATAATTGTTATGCAAATACAATCAACAGTTTACTTTAACTTTTAAAAAAACCCAACAAACTTGATTTCAATTGAATGCCTGTTCAAAGTTATCCACATACATAAGGTAACACCTGGGCATGAATTACAATGATTGACAGGTTTAAGAATGACTAAAGTGTTTAAGTGGTGGTATATGACTCTCCTACCAAAATGATACAATGTAGTGAACTGTCTGAAAGCTCTATCAAGCATTTACACATCATACAAACAAAATAGTTTATAGATGAATTTCAACATCATTTCGTCCTTGACAAAGAATGTAACAAGCTATGTTATTGCTTGGGACCATAACATTTACAGAATTGATTTTGTCTTTCTTGTCAGGAGTTGACCTAATGGTCTGTGCTGAACTCAGAGGTCTAAATAATCTGTTTTGTTGATTTAAAGGACAAACCTGAACCAGGACTTTTAAATGTAGTGCACTGATTTACATATCAAATTTGTTTTGGTGCATAAAGTCATCCTTCAATGCAGGTGGATGTTTTGATAATACTTGACAGAGGACCACAGAATGGGATTCCACTCGACTGGATTAAAATCGAATATATTCAAAAGAGAAAAGTATATACATGAGGCAGTGTTAACACAACTTTCTGATTCTACGTCGGTATTTGTAGGCCGGATGGTAAAGCTGTGATGAATACATAGATATTAAATTGTCATGGATAGTCAGTTTGATTCCCATT
>KN886541.1:31544-45414 GCA_000934455.1 Apostichopus parvimensis
CTGCAAAATGTTTAATTAACAACTCATCAGACTCGGTTAAAATGAAGTGAACAATTAAACATTTTGCAGACAAATGTTGAGTTGACGAGATACGATAAGTTGTCAAGTAAACATTTTGCAGAAAAATTGTTCGATTGCTCAAATAAAGCAACTGAGCAATCTAACATTTTTCTAATTTATGATAAGATATTATCTTGTTATCTAAACAATTTACGGAAAAATGTCAACTTATGGGGCAAAGTTTTTCTTATGTTGATGGCACTTTTACGCTTCCGTAGCGTAGGCATACGCGAAGATGTACAAAGAATATTGAGATAAAAGGTTAACGGTCATATAATGACTCATGGGCACAGATCCTGGCGGGGAAAGCGGGATGCGTCCCACCAACTTTTTCAATGGTGGGAACATGATATACCGTGTCCCTACTATAATTTGTCTTGACCAAACGCTGCATTTCAATCATGTGAAACATAATCTATACACGAGACTGGTAAATTGTGGTCAGCAAAACAGACTGAGTGCGAACAAAACAATCGTTAACAACTCGCACTGTGTGTTGGCAATTTGAGCTAGCTTGTGTTTCCACTTTCAGTTGAATTACCTGAAGTTTTGGTCAATTTCGAGAGATATTTTGAGAAGATAAAATTTTGGAAACCGAAATCATATGAAGCTGACACACATTAAAATAGATAAGAGATATGAATATGATATAAACGAGAAATTCATCGACCACAAGCCAGATACACGGTGGAAAGTATTTGGATGTTTCTAAAGTGTGTATGTCTCTGAAGTAAGAATAAACTGGGCCTTACAACCTGCTACACTATAGTACACTTTTCATCGTACTGTAAGACGTATTAGCATTCTAAGATGAACATACGAATATGCAAGAGCAGCATTCATATAAGTCGATGTAACTGCAATTATCACCAGTTCTCATTTTATTATATTTATCAATAGTACGGAAATCGCATTTGCGGCAGTCTATAATTGCTTCCTGCAGGAGAGAGGACCCCAGACCCATCGTATACAAAAGTCTACTGGGATTATTTGTCCCCTGATTTTTTTTCTGCAGACGCCCATGTATTTCCCCAAACTAAATTTCTATGCCATGAGATCTAAAACTTAAGGAGGTTTGGGAGCGTCATTGGGTCTGGGAAGTGTTATTTCCGGCGATCTGGTAAGTATATTTGCCTAAAAAAATGTGTACGCTACGCGCGAACCCATGGTCGCGCTCCGCTGAGATAGTATCAGAGAACAGACACGCGTCTCCACCATTATCCAAGACTGATCTGCACCCATGTAATGACTAGAAGACAATGTATATGTGGTCATTTTGTTTGTCACTTGGAGTAGCCAACGTACTAACCGTTACACACGGTGGTGTAATTGTTGAGTCTAAATTGAATTCCAGTGCGTTCGATGACTGAAACATTTACATTATTAACGTGTGGAAATGACGGCAATTAATTTCTACCGTGTACAAAAAGTCGAGAATCTAGATAAATTCCTAAAAAGAGTACGAAATGAACTTTTAGAAACATAAAATAGCTTAAATGCACCTTAATTGTGCTAGTGGATGAACTGAATGTAATAATGTAATCACTAATCCGCCCCTACCCCCCCCCCGAACAAGGATTTCCCCGTCTGGCGATGCAGGTGGGGGGGGGGGGGGTGCGCACGCCACTAGCCAGAAAGTTAAATTTCTGGTCTCACTCATTCAATCTAAATAAAGTACACACTAAGGCTTTGCTTTGACTTATTAAATGGATTGTAATGCCACATAAGAACGCTCAAACTCATGGCAATTAATTTTATGTGCAAGTTTGACATTTTGTAACTTAAACTCCTTGTTCATTATTTTATCCTCAAACTTCTGTCTGCTCAAGAACGCAAAAAGCAGCCGAGAACTGACTAAGGTGCATCAGCATACCAAGTTAGAGATTCATACAGCTAGAATAATTGTGCTAATTTTCCGCCTGTTGATTTCAACTGGCCTTTGACCTCATACACAGTGTAGCTCTCATTATGGTGTCATAATTTATGCAGCAACCAAGGTGTTGTATATGCACGCACACACACACGCACACACACAAGCAAACAACCATAACAAAAGTTAGGACAAAATGCTGGAATACTTTATTCTCCTCTAGCATCCAGCTGTCACATTTTCTGCCAGCCAGATATTCCCTTTGAGAGTTAACTATGCTTATCTATAAAACATAACCAATCAGAGAATCTGTAAAAATGACACTCAGCTTATCCAAATCTGTTTCTTATCACTTACAGAAACTTACATTTTATTTTTTTTATTATTTTTTATGTAGGCTATCTACAGATGTGATAATGCAATGATCAGTCTGGGTGAGTTCTCATGTGTGATGTTGAAATTACGTAATATATCTTGTTGCACTTTCCAAGTATTAAACAGTCCATCCGATTAACTTTGGACGGTCTTTATAACCATGGTATAAAGTTATCAACATACACATGATATAACAAGCATGGTAGCAGGTTATCTCGTTGGGTAACGTGGGTGGCAAAGGGAGGTAGATGGGGGGGGGGGGCCTTGTAGCAATGACAGAAAGCAAAATGATAGGATAATAAATAACTTAAAGATGAATTTGCTGGTACTGATTTGAGAATGCCTGTCAATTATGGATAAACGTCAACCGCAAACTGGTTTAAATGAACCTTTACATGCATTTTGTAATTTTCATCCAAAAATTTTTTGGCCCACTAATGTCATTTGGGTGGGGGGGGGGTAAGTGGAGGGCAAGACATTTGACTGTGGGATCCCACTCCCTGCCCCCTACCCCTAAGGGTTATGCTACCGTATACTTCCCAGACATTCCACCTGTGGACTGGACAGAAAAAGGTCAAACGTAGAATTCACCGTTGAAGCCAAAGAGAGTTGTAAAGCACATACAGGACAGTAGAAGACAGTGATGTTATCATTTAATCATGAAGTTTAATATGTCAATCCTGTTTGTAAGATGAAATATAACTTAACTAATAAAGCCTTACCCTGTGTACATGCTCTCCTAATTGTTTTTAATTAACCTTGAAGGAAAGCTGGTAAGTCATGCTACCATCACCACAAATTCACATTGAACCCCCCTCACACCCCCCCCTTCTCCCGCCCATCAACCGCCACGGAATATACTGAATGGGTTTGTCCATACCCACCAATATACCAAACATCCTACACAGAATAATAACGTTAAACTCTTATTTACATGTAGTATAAATTTTACTCCAATAGATTACAATTAATAGAAGACTGCTCTAGCTGAGAATATAACTTCCAATACCATACTATCAGTATCAGCTCTAATGTTTGTGATATACAACATGTAAAAACTCTAAAATAAGATATAACTCACAAAGAAGCAAGATAATTTGTTTTCTTTCAAAAATCAACTCCATGAAGGGTATGCTTGTTATACAACTACTGACATTAGGTTCAGTTACAAACACTGTATTTGACATACGAAGCTTTCTAACATCGTATGCTTTTTTATGCCGGGGAGATTATTGAAAACACTTGTGAATTACATACTATGTAAAGGTTAGTTTGTCACTGTCATGCAACAACTACCAGGACATTATACTAATTGCCGTTCATAGATACATCCATTAATACTGATGACACATTAACCTATATCAACCTATATGTAAAATATTCATGCACTGGGAAGTAAAGCAGAGATTGTATCAGGCAGCATTTATCAGTCACTGTTGAACAGTAACTAATGTCAAGTATAAGACTAAGCAAAATCGGTAAGTAATTTTTTCATGATGACTTTCCACATCAATCACAGGTATGAGAGCCCTCGGCTAATTATTCAAACTTTTGTTTCTGGTATTCATCTGCGGGTGGCGCCGTCTGCAATGTAGAGAAACATAGAAGGTAAACAAGATAAATCTAAAGACTGACAACCTTATTTCAAGCAACTAAAAGCTTCCAGATGCAAGTATGGTTGAGGCTCAATGTACTAAACAGGGCAAGTTATAGGAACACAGATATCCAATTCATTCATAGATTACTATAGAATTTAATTTAAATCATATCACATGGTTCTATTTATTTCTAAGGCTATACAAACATTTCAACTATACAGAATAACAAAAGCAGTTGACGGTGTCATCCTTGTGTGACATCACAGATTATAGCATAAATCAGTGTACACCCTTCCAAATGAAATGAATAAACTTCAAACTTTTATACCTCAACAACAGAACAACTTATGAAGATGGGAGTTGGACCAATCAACATCCATTGTTTTAAAAGCTCTGTGTTATATGGGACAGGAAACACATACTCATGTAAACTACACAGAGTCATCATGAAAATGAGTAAACAACAACCTCTGACAACTGACACTCCCTTTAAAAGGTCTTACCACTCATGTTGAATTTACTTAAGGGGACACAGAGTCCCAGACCCAAGCATCATCATGGCTTATGTGACAGAGATCCTTGTGCAGAGCAACTCTTTCATACAGCCTAGAAATTCTTGTTCCGTTTGAAATACGCTAGATTAAAAGTAGTGTCTGGGAGCTGTCAATTTGTAAACCTGTCATGTTAGTGACACTAGGATCTGTAACGTTTCTCCTTGGTTTGCTTTTCATATTTTCAAGATAGAATGTTAACATTGTTGAAACTGAAACTAATGCCATCATTAGGCCATGATAGCAGGTGCAATATTTTAGAGTTAGCATTGGCAAAACCCATGTCTATTACAGAAAATAAAAATTGTAAGAAATAAAGAAACAGTTAAAAAGAGAAATTGGCTCGATGATGTCATATTAAGACTTGATCAAGTCTTCAGCCTTGTGAGGAACTTTTGTAAGTCATTAATATCTCCAAAATGGAATAAGATTGTTCTTAGCTGTTTGGGGAGAGTTCACTAACTAGAGCAGCAATACTGCTGAATCTCAAAACTTTGACTAGATTTCCTGACGACCTTTTACAACATTTTATGAATCATTTCTGACACTGAAAGAAAAAACCATGACATCAAACGGCAACCCCATTCAGCATAACAACATCTCAATATGTATTTTATGTATTGAGTTAAAGAGGTTATGAAATGGACAGATTTTTCTTTATCATCGTATTGTATACACTCGTAGCTTTCCAATGATCCCCAATTTGTGTCGAACAAAGCTTGCATCCTCGAGGAATAAACGATCAAAATTCGAGGGTAATAAAAACTTTCTAAAAATTGTTGTATTTACGGTAATGCAGCGTGACGTCAGTCGAGGAACTCAGCTCTTTTCCGGGACGCTATGTTTACATTCTTAAACGTCTGCAAGAACACACAACATTACACTGTTGCAGTGCTCTGTAGTAATTGAGATTTGGTGTTTGGAGTTTTGTTTTAACCTAAATATATCTCGTAACTGTTAAATATGAACTGCGGTGGGCAGCTTTGAATGTATTTTATGAGTGGCAGCTCGAGAGGTCTCTAGGGAATACTTTGACAGCGGATTTCTGGTGTTTAAAGCCGTATTTACGGAAAGTTGTGCATGGGTGGTGTTGTAGTAATGTAGATAAACCATTCCAAGACATGAAAACCCACCACTTCATAACCTCTTTAAAAAATTAAAACTAATGTTTTAGGGATATACAGCAAACTGAAACAAAACATGTTGGATGATATGTTTAAGGCATAACCTTCAATAGAACTTGGCACAACATGTCAATTAAGAAACTTAAAAATAAAGACACATCTTTTGTGATGTGTAATTAGACCTAGAGATGAATATATGATGATGATGAGTATATACCTCAGCTAGTTGCTTGCTTCACATAATCAAACTAAACAACTAAGCTTTGTAGTAACTCAATTGATGAGAAATGCTGTCACTCCACTTTTGGTATTCCTTACAACAAAACGAGACTTACTTAATTCACTATAGTGTCCTTACAGTGATATTAAATGCTGGTGTGGAACCACATACTTCTGTGAGTGGGTGGCATATTAGTCTTATTCACTCATAGGAGAGACTGGCATTAGGTCAGAGAGATAGTCAATGGTCACTGGCGGTCAATGAAATCGGATTTCATTCTATCCCATCAAAATGTGATGTAAACAATCTAGGACAGATAACCACTTCAACAACAGTGACAAACAAAGCCAAGATATAAATGTAAAAGGACTCACTGGATAGGTAGCAGTCGGTGGTTGAGGAACATAGACCTGTCCAGGATTTGTTGGTGTGTAGTAGGCATTGCCTGGTATAAACAGAAAGAATAGATACATTACGACCCTGATCGCTTACTTACTGAAATCATTGCACAGAATTAAATCTTCATCTTGAATGAAATACATTGGTGACCCCAATACATGGAATAATCGTCAACACAATGTTTATTGCAAAATTCAGACTTGGAATTTATACCCAAACTAGTACTTGAATCAAATAGTATACTTCAAATACCAAACTTAGCAAATTCAAATTCCTTTTAAGACCAATGTAGTCTGCATTCTTGGTCAGTTTGGCCTTTTCCAACAGACACAACCTGCAATTTGGTAACAGAAACTTGAGAAATTTGGGATTAAAGCCAAAACCAGGCCAAATAAATACCATCCAGGCTGAATATCTGTGCTATTCAATAGTGATTACATGAAGAAATAAATAATGCAAACTCCAATTACATGTGCTTGCCAAAACAATTCTCCCAGCACTAATATATAATAATTAACTTAATCTGAAATATAAAGTTATTTAAACAATGTTTTAACTGTGTTTATAACTTCGGAGGAAGATGTCTCCATATCCAGCATGTGTCCACACACAGAACCTTTACAGCACTACAGAAAGCTGCTGTAAGTCTTAGATGGCCTTCAGACAGTTAATTGTATGTTATACACATGAACGTACAATTAAAACTACAACATAAAATGAACTTAGGTTCAGAGAAAACAATTGATTACAACCATCATTGAACATGCATAGCAGGATATTATTGGAATTTACAGCTGGCTGAAATATTATTTGAAAATTGTGTTTAGTTCCAGGAGACAAACGATGTGTTTTGCTAATGGAACCACTGGGAAATGCAATCCCTGTCTGCCTGCTATTGTGCAATTGTGAGGTGCCAGATAATGGTGCAGCTCACACCTACCTCTTATAACTTATAACAACAAAGAAGCATACAAACATGTAACGAATATACGGTAAAGTTCCTGAGAGATAAAAAGTTCAAAATATTTCAACATATATCTCTCATCTTGCATTTCATATACCATGTGCATACCTGTTGGGGGCATTCCATTACCTACAGCATACTCATAGGGTGGAGGCAGTTCACCTGGTGGAACTGCAGCAAGAGTAAAACAAAATAAATGACACACATTATAGAATATTGATGTTAAAGTGATCATGGACAGAAGAAATTCATATATAGATGGAGGTGGGTAAGGGTAAAGTAGCTGTGGGGATTCCTTTTATTCGCCTTTTTTACTTTCTTTCTTTACATAAAAAATCAGATTGATTTAAAGAAGATTTGTTTTTGTACTTAAATGTTGTTTCTTAAAATTCTATGTAATAGTTGTCATAAGAACATAAGTATGTTAACTTTAATTGCTTTTGTGGATACATACATGATATATAGTAGTCAAGTAATATTGACTAAAATCTGGGTTGGCAATTCTTTTATTTAAAAGAAAAGGGATTTATTTGATGAATATCAAATTTTGGTACTTAATATTAGTTTGGTAGTTTTATAATCCCATGTTATATTCGTCATGACTACATGAGTATGTCAACATTCAATGTTTTTTGTGGTTCATAAAGAATACACAGTTATTCATTTATTGAAAAGAACCACGTTTCAACCTTCAACAAAAAATTAGTTTTGATCTACTTGTTGTCAACACATTAAACACACCTTTCATTGCACAGAGGAACAGTATTGCTATATATTTACAGTCTTTGTACTCCAGAACTCTCTGCCTCCAGTTCAATATTACAAAGCACTGGACATGCGGAAGCTTGTAAATATCACAATTTGCAATGCATTACAGTAAAAACATGCACCAACATAATCATGTTCCACTTACCAACAGATTTACACAAGAAACTAACTATTTTAATGAAACTTTGATTCAAGTGCTACACATGTGGTGTTTCCGTCTAGAATAGACCTACTCTAGGAGTGTGGGTCTATAAGTTATTGAAAGTTTTCAGTCTGGACAATGCTAAATTGTGATGGTTGTATTGACATGTAACATACATTCTCAAAATGTGAATGAGTTGTTGTAACATTGATGAAATATATACTATAACAATACTTTGGGCTCCTGTATTTGCAAAATGGTTTAACGAAGAAACAGAAAACATGTAATGCAATCCTGATGAAAGTTAGTAATGAAATTGAACAATCCTACAAGATTTAACTTGAGAAGTACAGCATGGACAAACAATCTCTTCCTGCTAATCAATATTCCTTATGATTTAAATTGCAAAACGAAAATATTGACTGCAATGAGGCCTAGTCTGAATCACATTAACAATAATGAACTACTTAGACGGGCACAATTTGGCCCAAATTTAAAAGGATCGTCCAGGTGCGAATCTATTTTTGAGGTAAGAAAGAGAAACAAATTTTAAGCATCCTGGTGAGTTTTTCATTCAATTCCTACGAATCAGTTTTGAGTAAACAGCATTTTAAGTTGGCACGTTTTGTACCAAGAGTGAACTCAAAGCAACCAGATGTGATGTCAAAGAAGCACACTGACCATATAGTCAATTAAAAAAAAAATTTACATCCAAGTTTCCACATCAAAATTGGAATGCATCTCAATATGAATACATTATACTAATTGGTATATTGTGAACTTATCATTCCCTTAAGGTCAAATTGGAACCTATCCAATCAATGGTCAAAACA
Organism: Apostichopus parvimensis; assembly: GCA_000934455.1. Classification (NCBI taxonomy): domain Eukaryota; kingdom Metazoa; phylum Echinodermata; class Holothuroidea; order Aspidochirotida; family Stichopodidae; genus Apostichopus; species Apostichopus parvimensis. The sequence goes on from KN886541.1 coordinate 40,449, forward strand.
TTATAGAGAAAAATACAACAAACAAAACACTTTGTTGTTAGAGTTAACTATGGCATCAGTCCTGTTTGCTTCAAGTTTACTTATTGTACAAACTGTGACAATTTCAATTCACAAATGTCTTAAAAATTCTAAACTTGTAGGAATTGTAATTTCCACTTGGATGCTTAGGATATATGTTCCTGTTTCATTAACGAAACAATGTTAAAGACGTTTGCAGCTGAATTTTACATTCACCGCAATCTTCATCAGATATTGCCCAAGGCAAAAGAACCAGTTTGCATCAAACTTACCTGGAGGTGCTGTTTGTTGAGGAGGATAGTAGGGTTGTGTAGGGTATGCATATCCTTGGGGTGGGACCTGGCCCTGGGGAGGATAGTATGCAGGATATGGTTGTTGTTGAGGATACCCTTGGGGATATCCCTGTGGATATGCCTGTGGAACTGGTTGTGGATATGGCTGGGCAGCAGGTTGTGGTGCTGTTCCTTGCGACTTTGGATGAGGTGGTGGTTGTGTTGGTGCTGTACAGGAAAGTCAATGGTGTGTTGATGTTCATCCAGGATTTAATATCTTCTAATTTAATCAAATTTGTAACTTCATTAAGTATCCTAGATCTAAACTACATCTATGCTTAATTACTTACAACAATATGAATTTTTTTTCTCCCCACTAACTTCCATACAATTTTTATCATGAAAGCTATCACAGCCAACATAACTCTATCATTTTAATTCTCATTTACAATTAGATTATTAATGAGAATTTAATCAGACTGACTTGAAACTTGTGTATTTCAACATGAGGAAGAGAGGAAATGAAACATTTGGGACCTTTATGATACCAAGAATCCTATCAATACATTAGAATCAGACTTGATTGTACAAGTGTGAAAGATTTACTGGACAAATGATTTCAATATATGGATTTCACTTAAAACAATATGGGCTCCAATCCACATGGGCATCTGCAAATGGTAACTCTATTTGGGTTTTAGTCTAATCATTGTTACCACACTAAATCATGTTATTATGTTTTACATAGTTATTACCATCACTAAACAGAATTTCACCTATTTAATCCTTCATAGAAAAAGTATAATGAAGGCACAACGATTGAGATGCTGTACATACACTCTACTAACCTTGTTTCGCAATTTGGATGAGTTTCTGACCAACAGTTACTGCTCCTCCTGATTTAAAGGTCAACTTAAATCTGGCCTCTCCTTGCCAATCACCTAAACGAGGGATCACAAACATGTATTATCAAATCAACATATAAAATACAAAGGAAAGCTAATGAATCTTTGCTTTGAATTGCTATGTCGGTTACTATCCAGACTCAATGTATTTAGTTTCGAAGTTATTGATATCCTCGCCTTTCAACTTGCTATGTCTGTTACTATCCAGACATCAATGAATTTGCTTTCAAAGTTATTGATACCCTTGCCTTTCAACTTGCTATGTCTGATACTATCCAGACTTCAATGAATTTGGTTTCAAATTTATGGATATCCATGCCTTTCAACTTGCTATGTCTGTTACTACGTAAACGTCAATAAATTTGGTTTCAAAGTTATTGATATCCTCATGGGCGGCGATCATGGGGGGGACGGGGGGACATGTCTCCCCCAATATTTTAGGTGGGGGGATATAGTATCTAATATCCCCCCAATATTTGGTGGCATAGTCCTTTTGTGTGGCTATAAATAGAAAATAATGCGTGAGATTATTTATCCAAATCATATTTGGCGGTGGCTAAAACTTCATCCAACACATGCTGCATGAGGTAAATGACTCTTCGTGGTCGTTTCTGTGACCCGTGACCGTATAGCATGTTGTCACTCATGATTATTATCATAATGTCTGTACATCTCTTGTGTATGAGTGTAAGTACGTACAATCATATATATGATCCACATCGATATACTGTAGGTTCAATGGGTTTCCATTTGGCCTGTTTCCTACAAGATTTTTATCCGCAGGCGCGTAGCCAGTGGGGCGAAGGGGAAGACCGCCCCCCCCTCGAGCATTTTTTTTGTATTTTTGTTATGATATCGAAGTTTTATAGAAGCCGTTATAAGAGGTTTTAATATTTGTACACCAATAAATTAACTCTGTCTGAATTTTCGAAAATTCCCTGACCAACATTCTTCATCATACTTCCCTCTACTCAATTTTGCCCGGTCTGTTAGGAGTTGAAGGGTGGAAAAGGTAATGGATGAAAAAAAAAACTATTGGGAAAAACTTGGTTCTCAGGCAAAAGTGTACATCTGGTTGGTCATTTTCAAGCCCGAGAAGTGCCATTTCCGGTGATCTGGAGGGCTATCAAAACCAGAAATTTTCTTGTACGCTGCGCGCCAACCGATGGTGGCGCCCCGCTTAGATAGTAATATACAAAATATCACGAAGCGCGCGAACAATTTTGGCGATGAAAGTTGCTACGTGCCTGCACCCAAGCAAATGTCCCCCCCCAATATTTGAAAGAAATTGCCGCCCCTGGATATCCTTGCCTTTCAACTTGCTATGTCTGTTACTATCCAAACGTCAATAAATTTGGTTTCAAAGTTATTGATATCCTTGCCTTCCAACTTGCTATGTCTGTTACTACGTAAACGTCAATGAATTTGGTTTCAAAGTTATTGATATCCTTGCCTTCCAACTTGCTATGTCTGATACTAACCAAACGTCAAAGAATTTGGTTTCAAAGTTATTGATATCCGTGCCTTCCAACTTGCTATGTCTGATACTAACCAAACTTCAATTAATTTGGTTTCAATGTTATTGATATCAATGCCTTTCAACTATGCATTTTTCATTCTCATACGATAAATGGTCAACTTTCCACTTACAATGTTGCATAAAATTATGTGTATAACTTTCAAATATCAATAGGTATGCTTAGAGATACAGCAAACATTACCAAAAACGCACACTATTGTTTTATTTTTTTGCTCATTGTAGAAAACAACTATTTCATTGTAGAATACAAATACTCTTGAAGTATCCAACATTTCCTTACTAACCCCTAGAGATTGATGTACCCCTAGACATAACCTTTTAACTATACCGACCTTTAAGAAAATGAACATTAACACAACAATGATTCTAACCAATGTTGCCAAACAATTTTGGCAAGCCTTCTTGTGAGGCCAAGTGTACTTTTGGATAACTCAGGAAGTGTATTCATGAAAACAATAGGTATTGTCAGATATTCCATTGTTTCATTTTAAGCCATCAAGGCCTCCATCACTCATCAGACTACATTGTAAAATTAAGAGCACCATAACTTGCATTACACCAAATCAATTGATATCTGTACACGCAGACTCTCAAAAAGAAACCACCTCGCAAGCGAATGCTGTCTCAATAACACACTCATGAAATACAGTGTCAGTGTTACCTCCAGGTTGAGCCAGTATCCTCCCACCGAGATAATTTGCTCCAAAGGTCGGCTGTTTGATTTCAAAATCTTTCATGTAGAAGAACGGCATGGAAAATGACTGAAGCAGATCGTTAGAAGATGACTTGAAAATAAGCTGCGGGCAAGATTTGAAACAAAATTGACAACACTATCAAACCATCAACCATTATAATATACGAACCATTTAAAATAAATAACAATGTTTGATTGAACATGATCCTCACTCTACCAGATTTATAATGATTCAAGACAAAGTTTCTTAATTCCAAAAATGAAAAGAGATATATAGTATAGACTTCTGAATGTAATCCCTAACCACTACCAACAAGCTATTTGCACCAGGTACAGGAACAAGGAATTGTAGTCATCCCTTACCACTACCAACAAGCTGTGTGCACCAGGTACAGGAACAAGGAATTGTAGTCATCCCTAACCACTACAACAACAAGCTATGTACACCAGGTACTGGAACAAGGAATTGTAGTCATCCCTTACCACTACCAACAACAAGCTGTGTGCACCAAGTATAGGAACAAGGAATTGTAGTCATCCCTAACCACTACCAACAACAAGCTGTGTGCACCAGGTAGGGGAACAAGGAATTGTAGTCATCCCTAACCACTACCAACAAGCTGTGTGCACCAGGTAGGGGAACAAGGAATTGTAGTCATACCTAACCTCAAATGAGATTTGACATCACAAGCAACAGGATTCTTGTACTCAACATGGCAAATCCATGTACCATGGATGAAAAGGATCCATGATTTCTACCATGAGAAATCATGTTTTAAAGTTTTCAGGCCTCGACACTGATATATTTTTAAAGGTATTCGCTACTTGGCGACCTTAACTAAACATCTAGCCACCATAAGTGTACTGGTATTCTGACACGAAACATTTTTTCATTCACGCTTTTGCATTAACGAACTCAATCTTACCTTACCGTTGTATGTACAAGCTGTAAATGAACCTTTTTTCACATGTATGTACGGAGTGCCGATGCGACACAGTTAATTCAAAGGAAATTGGTTCACGGGTTTGCTAAAACTATCTATGGATGCCCATTAGCTACTTTCAAATTGCCAACAGCCTCTCCTACTCTTATGAGGTGTAACACACATGTTATCTAATAGGCTGGACGGTGGGAGATACGGTTGATTATAAAACAAGGTTTCCACAATTTTATCTCTGGTGACTCCAAATGACCTGACCTCCACAAAAAACAATAGGCTTCTAACGTGTTACAACTACATACTACACAAAAGATTGGTCCAAGCTTCCCTTCTTGAGATATGGTGTTTACAAACAAGGCGTCACACACACACTCACACTCTGCATAACTACATATAGGTTATGATTATCATTGCAACCAAAAACTGTGTAAACCAGGTAGTGGAACAACTTAACAAGGACTTGTAGTCTTGAGTGCAATTCTAGTTCAACCCCAAAATTTCAATGTATTCTCATTTTCTGTTTAATTTGACCAATTAAACAAACTAGAACTTCTCATGAAACTTAATTCTCATGTCATTATATTAAATATATACTA
>KN886541.1:53770-66817 GCA_000934455.1 Apostichopus parvimensis
GCCAGATATGCAGTGGCCTAAAAACAAATATCGTTATCGCAGTGTATTAGCAGTGTAATAATTATTACAGGAAGTGCGTATCACGTACGATTGCTAGCTTAGCTTCATAACATGCTGTTCGTGCAACACCTTAGGACGACTCATTCTGAACGAACGTTGTCGACGTTCTTGTGCATACAGTTCGTGACATTCCATAGAGTGCGGTTAGGTAGGCAATATGTATTTTATTACACAGTGGCCAACTGTAGGCTTGTAATTGGCTATAAGCTAAATTTAGCTAATTGCATCTGCCAAACTAAGTAAGTAGTTGAATCAGTAGGCGTGAATGTTACTACGATTACAATCGAGTTAACGGAGCTGACGAGTATTCAAGATCAAAAGAGCACTGATAAAATACCATGCTAAAAAACGACAGTTTAAAAAAAAAAATCGACACTGAAAGGGGGGGGGGCGGTCGCTCCCCCTGCTCCCCCCTGGCTACGTCCCTGGTGCAGCAAAGAGACCCTATAGTAGGTACTATAGGGTATCTAGTGCAGCATTACTCAAAATTAAGATTGAGTAATGCATTTATGTAAAGATCAATAGCGCCATCGAACTGTCACATATCGCGCCAGGTGAAATAAACTACTAGTATCATAGAGTTGGTACAATTACAAAACAGTCACAATTAACAACTCAAATATCATAAATAAGCTAAGAGACAATTATTCAAGTTATTATGATTGCCAAAAGAATAAATTAATTTGCAAATGTACAAATATCGTAATCTATTTTTTTTACTACCTCTGAGATTGTATACAGTGAGCGTCTAGGAAACAACATGGCGACCTCCATGGCAGCAGAGAACTCGACATCCGCCGATATTAGGCAGTCAATTTCCCGACAAATCAGCTGTTTAGGTGATGGCAGCCGCAGCGCAAAACGAAGGGCTGTAGAATTCATACGGAAAAACACAATCAACAAGAAACAATCCATCGATACCGATGTTTTGGAAGAAATATTCTGCAACGACCTACGAAAACCGTTGTTACGGTGTTTAAGTGACCCTGTTGACAAGTGTAGGGAATTGAGCATTGAGCTTGTGAACGAATTCATCGACATTTTGAGTACGCCGGGCAATTTGCTTCCATATCTCATTCCTTGTGCGGTTCAACGCCTTGGTCAAAAAGAGATCACAGAAGGTGCGGAAGAAATAAGGTTGCTACTGGTCGACACAATTTTTAAAGTGATAGAAAAGTGGGGTGAAGATCTTGGACTGTTTGTCAATGACTTAGTCAACATATTTCAACAAACACTTGTAGATCCATTTCCAGATGTCAGAAAGCAAAGTTGTCAGTGTGTTTGCAAAGTTGCTAGGAAAATTCCGCAACACTTTCATTTACAATCAGAGGCCCTCATTAATCCTTTGTTGAAGTCCAGCAGTCACCAACATTCCAAAGTAAGAGCTGACTGCATCTACACTATTGGGGATGTTTTACAGTTTGGTAACCCCAAACCCATGGAAAAAGTAAGTATTCATGACGAAAGTGTGCTAGAAAGTAAGACCCTGCAGCAATGCATGCAGTTGCTAAGCACTGGGGCTCCCAATGTATGCCACACAGTATAGAGCTCATGAAAGGCAATAAGCCCCATAAGTAAATGTAAACTATAGTAGCCTAGGTTATTTATAATGTTTGGTGACTGAATTTTCCATTTAAATTTATTTTCTCACGTTTACACAAATGTCAGTACAGGTGTGTGGTATTCAAAATGACAGTACAAATGTATGATGGACACAAGAAAGAGAAACTAAGGTTGCTTATCAAGGTATCGTCCACAAGGGAAAACACACCAGAAGAAAATTAGTAGATTAAGAGTGAACAAACTACAGAGGGTAATTTGGTCATTTGGTGGATGGATAACTCAAGATAAGGCACAAGGAAACATTACTGCAACAATTGAAGATAGCTGAGGCTTGTCTACAAGAAATCTGAGCATTTGATTTTGCAAGATTTGGATTGGTTAAAGAGTTGAAATGTTGGCTGTACCATAAATCTCAATCACACAGACATGTCTAGCTAAAAGTGATATTATGACTCACCACCTGATATATTACTTTATCCAAGTTTTAGGCTATGAACCTGAAACATGAGGGACATATATCTAATTCTTTTTAATTTCTATAATTTTGTTTTCTCTTTATGGCATTCAGTTTGAAAACAGTGGCATGTATCTGCAAGTAACACAAACGCTATCTTAAATAGCAACATGTATTAAGAAAGCAAAGAGTTATGAGCTAAATTATATTAGAATCAATGACCTCAGAAAGTTTAGTCCCCTCAATCACAAGCTTTCCATCCTTAAGTTGATGGCAATCCCTAATTTACTACATTTCTAATTCCATGGTCAGTTTTAAATCCTTGAGCAAAAGTGGTCTCCATAAACTTGGAGCCTTCCTTCAAGAAATATGTTTTCTTGGATTGCATTCCTCAGTTAGTTTTACGATAACAATTGTTTATAATGTACCATGGTAATAGTGCACTTCAACAAATCTTTTGAAAAACAAAAATTGAAAGTTTTCTACCTTTCAACTTTAGTTCAACTCAAAGTTACATAATTTCTTTCCATCTGTCCAAAGGTTACATCACATCTTGCTCAAAGGTTGTTTGATGACTCTCCCGTTGTCCGTCGAGCTGTAACCGAGGTCGTCGGTAACTGGCTGTTAGATTACATTGACAGATACTCTTATCACCACAAGTTAATCCCTCTCCTTCTCACAAGCCAATCAGATGAAATTCCACAAATTGCTGCAAGGGTAAGTACAAACTAAAATAATTCGAGCTGGTCATTGACAGAACTTTACTTTTGTTCATTCAGCAGCACTATTCTTGGAGTTTTAGAACGAACCTTAATGTATTTTTCAACAGTGCAGGAAGTTAATAATACTTCACAATACGGTTGCCAGAGAGTTACAAGTGTTCCAATTTCAATGATTATAAATATAATTAAATTCTTAGATCATTATGATTAGATGTGAAACACCAGATCAATCTCTATCAAAGCTGAATTACCTGCGATCTGTGTGTTTAAGTCCTGTATGAAATATATAAGAGCAAAGCTTTCCAAGTTGGTAAATGATTTGCTTTCATGACCATAAATATATATAGATGTATGAAGGTGAAGAAAAAAAACAGAACTCTGGAAATGAAAGCTAGCTTGCTTACAGAAGACATGATGGTACTATAAATAAGGGTTTATACAATGTTTGTAGAAACAGTCATGGAGTTTACAAAACTAGGAATTATTAGACAGTGTTGTTAAGGCGTCCCCTTTGTTATCGTGCTGCAAACAGCCCTGCAATGTTTATAAAATTATTTTAAGTGCATTCATTTATTCACTCATTTGTAGTTGGTATAGTGCCTCCATAATTACCTAACTTTGACTTGTCTCTGTTTGGCATGGGTACATTCATCTCTGTTCCTTAATTTTCAGGCACTGGGGAAGGTTCACTTTTATTACCTTTAGTTTAGCAGCCTTTGAGGGTTGTATACATTTTGGTTTTAAGGTATATTTCTTTCTAAATTAACAGGCAAATGAACTGTGGGATAGTGTTGGACTAAAGTACATGAAGGAAAATGAAGAGGAGCTGAAAGATGAATTGCATTATGATGATAAAGGAGATATGCACAGCCTGGGAGAAGGTAGGATATGCCTTGATGGTTTCAATTGCTACCAAGTTTAATGACAATATTGCTTGAAATAATGTTTAGTTTTGCTTAATATTTACTTGTTTAAGCAATGACCAGTAACTACCAATGTTTAGTTGTTTATAAACAGAATGAAATCAACATTTAAAGAATAAGTTGTATTAATCAGTAAATCTGAGCATTGGAGAAAAACCCTTATTGCAGATATTATGTGTAACTTTATTCCCCAAACTCTTCCACAGGTCTTGCAGTGCAGAGACCGAACCTTGGCTGTCGAACCCTTATATACCGGAACCTTTCAAAGATCTTACCAGGTCTGCTGAATGACTTGGCAGACTGGGCTGTAATGAATCGCATTATGGCTGCGAGACTATTGAGGGTGCTTCTGTTGAATGCAGAAGATCACACTACTCAACACATAGCCAAGCTTCTCCCTGGTCTTTACAGAGCTGTCACTGATGAAGAAGAAGCGGTAGCGACCCAGGTAAGAACCCATTTTTATCATGACTCTTAGTTCATGGATGGCTGAATATGAAACCTGTCAGAAGCAACAGATATTGTATGTAAGTTAACACTGCATCGGTGTGATGTTAACAGATTCTCAACAGTCAGCTGTCTCAAAAGTTTACAAATAAGTTACTGTTAAAATACATGACATCTGAAATGACAATTGTATGCTTCCATGTATCAAAATTGTACTACCTTAAAGAGGTTGTACACTTTCTTTAGTTTGTTATCCAATAAAAAATGTTGTTAAGAATTTACATCAATATATGGAATGTATCTTTTACTCTCATGTCCTGACAAGAATTCTTGTCTGGTTGTGGTGGAGATAAAAAAAAACGAAAAGATTGTCATAGTCCAAACGTTATCAAAGAAGAATTCATGAATGTATAATGGTACTACATTAGAACAGTACTTGGGGTTACTGTTGATGACATTTTTGAAGCTAAGTTGATGGTGTTTTCCTGTCCAAGTTTTACTATAAACAGCTGATCTGATTTAGACATTGGTATGGACATGGATGTGGTTCAAAATAACTATTGTGCTCTACGCATGCAGAATGTACAATGCAATACCTACCCTGTATAGTTACTAGTTATGCATGCATCACATGTACATGCAGGCATGTAAAAAAGATGCTACAGCCATACAAAAGTGGACATTTTATAAACACCATGTACGGTTTGAATTACTTCTAAACAATCATCTCTCATTATGGCAAAACCTGTTGGTCAAGGAAAAGCACAGTAAGTACGTTGCAATTTTTTGATGGCACATTCAACATTTACCATCATTGATAGCCCTTTAAGTTGGGAGTTGATATTGTTGCTTTCTGGAATTCTTTCTGTAAGCAATTTCTGTTTTGCTGAAGAACATGAACTTTGTACTTCTTCTGTCATATTTGAATAATGCTTACATTTCATATGTTGACAGGCAATTGAGTCAGCCAAGTTGGTGGGTTTCTTCATTGGACCTGATGTCTATTGCATGCTGGTGCTGCCTTACTTAGTCTCCAATCCATCATGGGGAGTATTAAGGACTTTCAGCGCCATCTTGGAAGGTACTTCAAAAGCACGGCTGCAAAATTTCATCACCGACATCTGCAATACTCTGACACAATCTGACGTATACTGCAGTGATCAGGTTAGTTTAGAAGACTCGCTGTTGTGTCACAAAGTCACTGGGTGTCCCGTTTAACTTCTATTGATAAATTTTGCAACAGGATAGTGAGTGATGGCAGATGAGCCAAAAGCTCTGTACATTGAGGATTAACTAAAAGGTTTATAGAACTAACTGATTTAATTTCAAACAGGATATTTCACGTGTTGTGCATGTAATGGATCTTATATACTGCTATAAACATGTCACATTGCATGCCATTATATACTGCTATAAACATGTCACATTGCATGCCACTGGTAACTGCCATTAAATGCCACCTTATATTTGTTTATGCAGATGATGTACCAGGTACAGCTACTAGCATGCGTTGATGCTATCATGACTTGCTGTGGTGATGGATGTGAAATAGTCAGCTTTCAACTCTTCTTTATTCTAATCTCCATCTTGGCCCAGACAAAAGAGGAACCACTGAAGCGGAAGGTATCGGCAAAGCACTTATCTCTTCATCTCTCTCTTAATAAAATATCTAATAGAAAGAAAGTGTTTACTAACTTTATCTTGCAAAATAAAGTTCAGAAAGAGAAATGTAAAAATATAAAAAATTTAAAATTTATGGAAGACAGATTTGGTTGCCATATTAGTTAGGTGCAGAGAGAGTACAGAGATACAACAATATGTCCTTCAATCACCTTGGCTTCACGTCGCAACAATTAGTGAATTTATTCAGAGAACCAATGTATGTTCACTGAGAACTGTGGATATATTGGTACAGTATTTAGAGCTGCTAAATACACCATGCCTATTTTCAACCCTAATTAATTGTTAGAAATTTCATGGACCATTTTTGTATATTCAGTGGAAACAAGAGCATCTTAGCAGATGTAATGCTTTAGCCATCAACTATCCATTTCATGCCAGGGGTTATGCTATATCTGAAGTGGGTAAGAGCAAACCATATATTGTAACAAACAAGAATACCATAACAAGCATATTGCTGTAGCCATCAACTATGCATTTCATTCCTGGGGTTAGCTATTTGTGATGGTGCAAAGTGCAAACCATATTAAGAGTAATTTACAAGATACCTCATGCTATTTGTGATGGGGCAAACCATGTTAAGAGTAATTTACAAGATACCTCCCTACTCAATCTTTTCACTCTTGTTAGTGTAGATGACAGATTTAAAATCTTTCAAAATGTTATATGTATGTAAGATTTGATTTATATTTTTCACTATTTGTCTAGATCAAAGACAGCCTGCATCGTTTAGCTGTTCTGCAATCAATGGAAAGTGATAGTGACATCTACACAGCCCATGCCAAGCAGATGATCACTACACTGAAGGGAAACTACACCAATTGGGCCAGTTTTTCTGTGGAAAGAGCAATTTTTGATACTGTTTTACTCGAGGCCGGTGAGGGTGCCTTCTTTTTAATTTTATTTAGCAATAAGAGATGTTACTGGCTAAATGTCCAGTAGAAGTCATCATTTAAAAATAGTGTTGCAAGATTTCATTTCTTTTCACTCTACATGACCAATTTTTCACACAAGGGGATGCCCCTTATCAGGTAGAAGAAACTGTCTATGCACAGTTTACATGAAATGTTCTCATAAAATGTGTTAAAGGAATCCTTTCTGGTTCTCAACTGTAAATCAAGTGATCCAATAATATGCTGTTTACTGTACATCCTTCCTCTCCATTGCTAACTAAACTATTCGCAAAATTTAATTGGGATATGTTAGTAGCCTACACGCCTTCACAAATTATTCGATACCAGCAAATCTTTCTTATCTTTCATCAACTGAATTTAAGCTAACATAGACCGAACATAGACTAATAACAGTGAGTATATTCTTGCATTATTTTCGTTCTATTTGTTTAAAACAATGTTTGTTCTCCCAACATGTAGTAAAACAGTAAGCCAAATAAGCTGTAAGCAGGTTTCTCTGTGTATATGTTTTAAGGTTCAAGTGTTCTGAGGAATAAGTTGGAACTGATATTGATTTTGCCTAGAGCATGTTGAATTTGTAACAGCAAATTTTTTCAACATGGCCCCTAGATATAAACAGATTTGTCTCTCAGCAGCAATGGCTTGAAATTTGTTTTCATGTTACATACTTTCTCAGTTTTACATCTAAACCTACTACACAAAATTACTGAATTAGAGCCAATTTTGATGACATAAGAATTGGGTTATAAATAAGAAAATGGCTATCATCTCCATTTTATGAGACGCATTCAAGTTTAGACATGATTGGCATTGATTAGAAGCACTTATGGGATTTAAGTTTCAAAGGAAGAGTTGGGTGAGAAAGTTACCTGTTTGTTCCCATAGCTTATACACAAAATGAAGTGAGAATGATTTGGTATCGACTTTGCAACATGTCTTGTCAGTTTGTAATCGTTGTATCCTTTGGAGAGTGTGTGAGGTTACATCTCTAGTAATGATGTTAGATAGAAATATGTGAAGAGTAACATGGATTTGATTTGTTTCACAGCTATGTCATTTATTGGTAGCAAGTGCAGTCATTTCAATTACATTCCAGCAGACTCTAAACTTATGCATTTGTTTTTGTTTCTAGGTCCAGTTGCAGGGTCACTTCTGGACGACATCATGCCTGTGCTATTGACAAACCTTAATCCCGAGAAAGATCCGGAACTTCGACTTAAGTTATTCTCTCTGCTCGCGCAATTGTTAGTCAACGCTAGTGAGACATTAGACTCACAACACCAATTCAATGCTTTAGTACCAGCGGTGGTCCTTGAAATGATTTTACCAAACTGTGTCTGGTGTGGAGGGAGGACGGCTGCTGCTGTACGTACCACCGCTGTGTCCTGCCTGTGGGCCTTGCTAAAGAGTGGTTTAATATCTCCTGATCAGGTAAGACCTACCTCTTTCCTTATTCAAAATTAAAAAAAGGAAAGACGAGGAAAAATAAAGACCATCTTTCCATAAATGACTATCATTTACAGGTGTGATAATGAAACAGAAATGACCAATCTTCCAAATGTTATGTTCTCAAAAACAAACGATGCATAATTCAATTGTGTTCTTTCATAGTTGCTGGAGATGATGTCCGTCCTTCTTCCGCAAGCCAATAGTCTTCTGGAGGATGACGTTAGAACGACTAGACTCATCACGTGTCGTGTCTTGCAACGTATCCTGGAGATCTGTGGTACCAGGCTGCACCCAGACACACTGCATACCATGTACATGGAACTCCTCAAACGACTAGACGACAGCAGCGACGAAATCAGATTGTCCGTTACCAAGACGTTCATGACTTTCTTTAGATGCTTTCAAAAAGAATATGATGTTGTACTTTACAAGGCACACATTGAAACTCTCTACAGAGGGCTACTGGTGCACATGGATGATACAGATACAGACATACAACAAGCTGTCCTAGGTAAAGCTGTTAACTATGTTTAAAAGTGATCTAAAAGTGAAAGGCAGTGTTTCCAACGTCACAATTGCATAACTATTGTTATACTTGAATTTAAAGGGTTGAAGCCCTTGGTTAAATCTCTTGGTAACTCTTACAGCTTTCAAGTTTAGAATTATGTGCTATATTTGCTGTATACACAAATCTGAATATTAAAAAAGAGTTGCCCTGACAGTAATACCAGTATCTGAGCTAAAACACTATGTTTTATATAGAAAACATGTCAACTATTTTACACCTGGATACATTGAATCATTATTAGTCCTACTGTAATCAAGACAAGAAGGTATTGTGTCTGTGCAGAGTGTGACTGTGATGTGTAGTTATGCTGCTTTTTTCCCAGTAACTAAATAAACAAAATGTATGCTAACTATCAGTTACAACGTATCCTGTAAGTTGAGGAAATGTGTCCACATATGTTGCCTTATTACAGTTAACTTGGTTTGGCTTAAATGTTAGGGATATTGTCTTAATACAAAACTCAAATACATGTTAGTAACTCCCTAAAGCTTGTTCAGTCTCTCAGTTATAGTAACTAAGGATCATATACGAGGATGATACTCCTTACCATTTATTCCACTTCTTCAACCCTAGATGTTTTGAAGCAAGCAGCAGTTATTCATCCTCCACTGCTGGAGAGAGAGGTGGAAGCAGTCAGACAGAAGCATCGTAGCCTCATATACTGCGATGAGTTGCTCCAGCACATCAAGAGGCTGCAAATATCATGAGAAAGACAGGAACAGAACAACTGGAAGTGAAAATGTGAAATTTTGACAGCTATTTTCTTTCCTTTTAAGATGGGAATAATATTGTTGTTACATTTGCATTGTGATTTGACCATGTGTGATTCTGTTGTTTTTTTCTTACATAGAAGACGTCTTGTTGTTACTACATTGATCACAGCTGTTGCTTTTGCACATCTTAATGATATTAAGTATGGAATATCTGTAGAAGTGTGCTGCACTTTTATACACATATATACATAAGAGACAACCAAGAAGGTCTCAAAAGTGAGATATTAAGTCCTTTTCTCAGCTGCCAGTATGTAAGATTAAGTGTATGTACAGTCCTATCTGTATATATATATGCACATGAACTTTAAGGTAGCAGCTATAGTCTATAAGAGTACTCCAAGAAGTTGTAGTTAGTTACAGTTATAACACCCATGTGTCTTTGAAGGCAGTGTAATTATTTATGTAAGTTTCCTGATACAGTAACTCTTCACATACGATGATACAAAGTTGTTCAAATGATCACTGTGGCTAACTACCATCACATAAATATTACACGTCAAGTAGTGTCTGTGAAAACTGTGTTAATATCGTCATATATTGCTTTATTTAGTGATGCATATGTTGCTTGGATCACAAGTGCAGAACACTATGTTCCTTCCTATCCATAGTGCTGGGCTGTTTGCTATAAATATCCCAAGATTAGGCAAGATCAGCCCCTCCTTCCCAACGAAAAGAAGGAAACTTATGCCAGAGTAACAGAGAACAATCCTTAAGAGTATTGTTGTGAGTGCCAACACTGACATTAGGAGTTATTAACACATGTAAATATAGTCTACTTGTATGTGAGGGATCTTACTAGACTGTTTGATGTGATTTTGATTTGTTTGAAATTTTTACTTGGGTGATTTAATGAGTTATGGATAATTCTATTGTGTTATGTCAAGCTGAAGTGAATCGATTGAATAAATACTTGAGGTATTCTTATGGAAAAAAGTTGTTCTTCAATCTCCTTATGATACTTCTGCATGAAAGAACATTTGTGTAATGATTCATGAACTAGTGCACTACTTTGAGACTAACTGTATAAAAAAATATATCAGATAAATATATTGCAAGTATTTAGGGATATGCAGTATATCCTGTGCATCCCTGAAATACCAATGGAGGTTACATTGAAAATGTAGTTGCCTCTCACAAGTTCTGAGATCGCAGACATGGGAATAGAATCAGTGTGATGGTCATGATCATGTGTGTTTGAAACCTTGAATTTTAAGCATGATAACTCCAAAAGTACATGCAGGTTTAACGTACATACTTAGTAGAAGTGGACACACCTTAGTTCAAGATCCCAACTTTTCATTGTGGCGGTCAAATGCCTTTTGAGGTCAACCATGAATAAATTTTAAAAACCTTGTAAAGACAGTAACTGCTCAAGTGAAGCTTGAGTGAACTTCATGCTGGACATCTGCAGCCAACATAGTGAGGACAAGAACTCTAGCTGCCTATAGACTTGTGTGGAGGTCAAAGATCATTTGAGGTCAAGAGATGTCAAAGTCTGGAAATAATTAACATGTAGCTACTAACTCCAGAAACCACTTTCTTGGAGTTTGCAAATGGTTACAAAATTGAATTTACAGAGGAATGTTATTCATATTCTCTACTATATAGCAATTGCACCGTTTTTCACCAGTGGCGGAATTTCATATGGAAACTGAATTAATATGTTTAACAAAGCAGTTTAGGAGCCAGCTAATCTTGTTTACAGTTTTGTATACAAATACAGCTTCACAACCCAAAATAATGATGCATTCAGTATGATCCTCTCTCAGGGGCATCACTTAGCATGGGTTTGATGGGGGAGGCGGGCATTTTGCCTGACAAAATCTCACCTGAAAAAATCTCTCTGCCCAGACAAAGTTTCGATTTTAACTTCAGTTCAAGCTTCATGGACGCTGACCCAGGGTTATGAACAACCATGCAAGTGGTCCATTTTGTTTAAATTGTAATCATGATGGTTTGTGTGAGATGCCTTGCTTGTAAACATGATATGTGGAAGCCTGATGTTTATGGGGGAGGTCAAAGGTCATTTGACAGGTCAGCAGAGGTGAAAATGTGGAAACCAAGTAAACATGATACCTCAAGAATGGAATCATTGATGAATTTCATATTTAGTATGTGGAAGCTCAATAGTGAGTAGATGAACCCTACATAGTTGCACTTAAGGTCAAAGCTAATTTGAGGTCAAATTTTGAAATTTGTGAACATGATATCTCAAGACTGAGAGGAATATTGGATGACTCATATTAGGTATGCGGATACCCTAGAGTGATCTCAATATGCCTATTGGTTATGGTGGACGTAAAAGGTCATTTGAGGTAAAAGGTCAAAATGAGTATCAATGCCTTAAGGTAGCATACGCCCATTAAAAGCCCCATTGACTTACACACTAAATCACAAAAGTAATGTGGTCTCTAAGTCTAGATAGACGTTTTCACTAGCTAAACGCTACCCATCACCGAATAGCTGACAAGTTGGCCTTTCATGGCACCATCAATTTTCCGTAACATGACCGCGCAGATTTTTTCCTATCCGAACCGGAAGTTTTCGTCACAAACCTCTTCACTCAGTAGTAAACAATTTTCCTACGCTGCTCCCGGGAGGCCTAAATGGGTCTAAAATTGCCTCAATCGACCCAATTTTTTCACCACATGTACTTCCATTCATGTTCTTCAACATGCAAGCCACAAAAAAATAGATCATGATTTGTAACAGGTCAAAAAAGATGTTCTCCTGCTGCTTTTTGGTATCGAGCGGATGGATACAGACTCTAATGGGAGTATGCCACCTTACAGTTCTGTGTTTAACTTAGTGTAGTCAATGGAGCTTATGTCAAACAAATAGGTGTCCATCTATCAGTATCTGTCTGAAGGAAAGCATCAGTTCTAATGTTATTGTGAACAACCGTAGTTAAATACTGAAGAAAGTTGTTTAAGTTATTGTCCCAGGGTATTAGCTTCACGAATGTGTATACATGCAGGTAAATAGTAAATACAAAGTTAGTTGTGGTCAAGCCAAGTCAAAATTACGTTTAAGTACTGCTTTGCATATTATTAGAATAACAAAATAAACTTATGTGAGAAAAAAATTATGAGATAGAGTGTTAGAATATTTTATGACACGGCAAATGGCTGCATCTTGTGAAGAAAAGGCTACATTTTTGAAAGTTTGAGAAAACCATCGAATTTTGCGATGAAAGCTATATTTTGGAGATAAAACGTAAAAGAAAGTTTTTTAACGAAACATTCCAAAATTATAAGGCAAAATAAATTTCGAGAAATTGTTCATGGATTAGCCTAAGTACCCCAGAAGAAAGTTGAACTGTGTATACGCTGAATAATGTTACAAAACTTGTATTTTCGACTACCGATTTTCACACAAAAACATAGGCCTATTTCTGAAATATGACTGATGACTGATACCAAATGGAAGAAACTTGACACAAAGCGTTGATAATTTGGGTTTGATAAATCAGGCGCGTATCCAGGGGGGGGGGG
>KN886541.1:67837-97481 GCA_000934455.1 Apostichopus parvimensis
TGCGATTTGAGAATTGAGCACATTTCCTGTGAATATCATGTAGTGGATCCAAAGGCGTATCATTGCCGGGGAGGGGGGGGGGGGCGGACGCACCCATCGCTTCTTGAGATTGTTCCCATCTGCATGAAAACGCGCGCCCCACAACCCTACGCCCACTCCTCTTATCGCTTCCCGATGAGTTACGAAACCAGACCCATCGTATACAAAAGTCTACTTGGATTATTTCTCCGCTGATATTTTTCTGCAGACGCCCATGCATTTCCCCAAACTAAATTTCTAAGCCATGAGATCTAAAACTTAGGGAGGTTTGAGAGCATCATTGGGTCTGGGAAGTGTTATTTCCGGCGATCTGGGAGGTATATTTGCCCAATATTTCTTGTATGCTATACGCGCAAACCCATGGTCGCGCTCCGCTTAAATAGTTTCAGAGAACAGACACGCGTCCACACCATTATCCAAGACTGATCTGCGCCCATGCACCAATAAATTAACTGTGTCTGAATTTTCGAAATTTCCTTGACCAGCATTCCTAAACATTCTTCCCTCTTCTCGTGAAATTTTGATCGGTCTGTTAGGGCTTGAAGGAGGTTTTTCTGTATTGGCTGTCCATAGATGAAATATTGTGAAACATTATGGGTATGTTTTGAAGTGAATTTATTTCACGAGAAGTATGAATTTTCAAATTCTGAACGAATAATGAGCTTAAAACCTTGAAAAGTGGGGCTGACGGGTATTGTGGGCCGCGACGTAGAATCACCTACAAAAGCAATGATCCACAGGAGATGCGATGAGGTCGAACAGGATGTGTGACTGGTGACAATGTTCAAAAAGGTTATGGATGGAAATAAAATATTGGAAAATACTTGGTTACTCAGGCAAAAGTGAACATCTAGTTGGTCATTTGCAAGCCTGAGATGTGCCATTTCCGCTGATCTGGGGGTGTCAAAACCAGAAATTTTCTTGTACGCTGCGCGCCAACCGATGGTGGCGCTCCGCTTAGATAGTAATTCGCACTCCCCGGGTTAGAAAATCCTGGATACGCCCCTGTAAATGGTCTTAATTTTGAGAAAACTGTCGAAATCTGAGGATAAAATGTCAAAACTACTTGAACTCAGTCGAATATTCATGACGAAATTTGATATAACTATAGGCCTACTAGTTAAAATTACGATACAACAAGTCGCATATCCGAACTACTATAAGGAATTAGGGGGAAATAGTCGAAATTCGGAGATAAAAGTTGACACTTCCAACATCACCGTTTGGACCACCGTAGCCGGGGCGTATCCAGGATTTTCTAACCCCGGGGCCCGGCGCAAATGACTATGTTAGCGGAGAGCCACCAACGGCCCCCCCCCCCCTGGATATATACGCGCCTGTGTAGCATGCATCTGCATTCTGCTGTTGGATATGTCTGTTCGGGATGGAATATCGATATATTTTATTTGCTTAATTCCGATTTGTCGGAGTAGAAATGATAACACGTAACGTCGAACAACGATCGATGGAAAGCTTTTCTTACGTAGTGGCCTAAGCGGTGCGGACCGGACAACTCCCCTCTGGACAATTACCCCCTGGACAATTACCCCCCACCCCCAGACAACTCCCCCTGGACAAGTACCGCCGGACAATTCCCACCCAGATAATTCCCACCCCGGACAGTTCCCACCCCAGACCCCCCACCAGACAATTACTCTCCAGGACATTTTTCCCCCGGACAATTGGCCCACAGATAATTGTCAATCGAGAGCACCCAATTGGGACGATATTATAACGCTAGTGACCAATAAAAACTGTGCGTGTGTAGGCCTACAATATTATTTTATATTAGCATAACCAACAGGCCCAACTCACCTGAGAAAAAAATAATCGCGAAGTTAAAGATACGAACAACGAGTATCTTTGTGCGAGATTCTCGTCCATTAGTGATATATTTATTTATTTATTTCCGTTTTCTCTGTGTAAACATGTAACTTTTTAAACGTTTGATCGACTTGTGATTGTCTCATGGTCAGGGGCAGAAATTTCCACAGAGGGGGGGGGGGGTCCAACATGTGATGAAATGTAGTGATCGCCGTCATGGGGGAGGGATCTTAGTGGAGGGGTGTCCCCTCCCCTTTTAGAGATATTTTAATAAGGAAGTGTGCTTAGATGCAAACTGGTGCAATATTTTGCTCTTTTTTTTGTAGTAATTGGATATAATATTCAGTGCGGACACAACAACAATATGAACATATGAAATCTCCTGTTGCAGTTAGTTCTAGCTTCACCCTCATTTTTACTGGACTAATAGCCTAAACCCCGTCTACATCGGCTGTCAATCAATTGTCGAAATTTCCGAGAAGGGGGATTGTCCGGGGGGGGGGGAATTGTCCGGGGGAAATTGTCATGGTTTGGAATTGTCCGGAGTGGGTATTTTCCGGAGGCAATTGTCAGGGTTAATTGGCAATTGTCCGGGTGGGGATTGTCCGAGGGGGAATCGTCCGTGGGGGATTCGTCCAGGGGCCCCCCGCAACCGCCTAAGCATCAATAGCATAGTCATGTGACAATGAGAGCTCACCAAACTAAAATTCTTCTGGGAAATACCTCCAAACCCCACGGATGGGCCTACTCTGCCCGGCCTTACTTTTTGTACGTCACTTGTCTAGAACGTTTGGTCCCCGGAACCAAGCCTTTGGGAGAGCAGACCTGTCAACCTGTTTGACCCCAAAATCAGGAGAATAACATTTTTCAGTACCAAAAAATAGGGAGAACAAGGGGAAAATAGGGAGGTTGGTAATTCAACTGAAATGATAAAAATACTCCTAAATAAGTATAGTCTATACTTATGCAGTACAATGAGAGAATCATCCAATCAGTGTTTCTTGTTGTAGTTTACAGCAGCTCGCTTCGCTTTCTACAGGGTTTCTTTAGTAGGCTTCCATTTGAAACAGGGAACAGTGGACTCTGGGCATGGGCGGCGATCATGGGGGGGGGGGGACGGGTCCCCCTCCCCCTTTGGAAATTTTTTAGTTTTGAAACGTCCTCAGATGCAATCTGGTGCATATTTTAAGTCAAATTTGGCACGGAAGAAGCTCCCGTTCTCCTTTTCTCTATTCAGCTTTCCTTCTTTCTTCCCCTTCCGTTCTCTTCACCTTTTCTCCTTTTGCCGAAAGACCCAAAATTTGCCGACAGACCCAAAATTTGCCGACAGCGACCAAATTATTGGGGGGGTGTGACACCCCCCACACCCCCCCGCTCGCTACGCCCCTGTGCATGAAAGCAAATGAAATATGTCAAAATACGAAAGGATGGGGTAGGTTATGGGATATTAAAACTATACTCATTATTCATAGTAGGCTATATGGCTTCTGCTTATTACAAAGTCACAATGTAATATAGCAATGCATTTTTTTGGAAATTATGATATTATTATGAAAATTATTATTGTAACGACTTCTCCAATAACTATAAATAATATGGAAGGGTAATAACATGGCAAATGATTGTATGTTATTGGCATGCGGTGTAATAACCGATGCATGCCTATATGATATGCATTTTAAGACGTTGAACGCGCTCGGAGCGCGCGTTCAACGTCTTAAAATGTTGGTTATATTTTTCGGGCAAGTCGTTACAGCCCCCCCCCCCCCCAAAATCAAATTGGGCTCCTACGCCTATGCTGACCTAGTAAGGTGATCAAGAGTACAATTTTTATGTAGAAAAAGGGCACATTTTTAACATGAGGAAAAGTGGGGGGGCACGTGCCCCCTGTGCCCCCCCCCCCCGGTTTCGCCGCCCTTGCCTATAGCGGGCGATTTTGGCAAAAGGCCTTCCTCTATAGCAACCGAGCAGTATATAATATTTTTATGTTTTCATGTTTTGGTTTTCAGCACAATTAAATGTCACAAATAGAACGGACACCCAAATTTGGAGAAAAAATGGAATGTGCTCCCTTCTAGTTTTCGTGTTACTGGCCACATGGTTTGCTGGCCGCCTGCATTGATTACGCAATACATTTTATATTTACCACGTGGCATAAACACACGACACCTTACTTCATCAGAAACCATGCGTTACACCTAGCAGCAATGCATGCTACGATCTGTAAGGCATGGTCCGGTTCATGGCATTCATTATAGCTAGCTAGCTGCGTGCTTAGCGTGTCATTTCACGGTACTGCGGCGATTGGGAAGTCACGGTGTAATCCAGCCCGAGAGAGCAGCCGGAGACAATAGGGAAACATCATCAAAAATCTTTCGTTTTGGCACCAATCCTTCCTGTTTCTTCAATGTAAATGCTGCTATTAGTTTCAGGCTTGTTTGAAGGTTTCTTTTCTTTCATTGTTTGATTTTAAGAACCCAAAAGGATTTGGCTGATGATTACTAAGCATCATGTCATTCGGATTAAATAGCCTAGGTAGGCATAAGTTACCCAATTCAGTTTCAATCTTGGATACATGCGAGGTCTATTTCTTATTTCACTCTATAAATAAATTAATTCATCAATTTTGCTGTGATATTTGCCACATATTACACTAGGCCTAACATAGGGTAGGCCTAACTTGGGCTGACTGTACTGTAGTCAACTCAATTGCCATGTGTTCAATAGCCATGTGCCCGATTAATGTTTGGAAGAGAATAGTTCCCCTAGGCCTAGCTCATTACTTTAGTAAGAACAAGGTAGCCTAGGCCTAAATGCGGCTAGTTGTAGTAACATTACAAGCAGTGGTTAATTAAATATAAATGTCAGTTGCAAACCTTCCTGAATACACAGCATTGCTTAACATTCTGTACTTATCAGAATATTAAAGTTATTCTGCTGTGACTAGGTTTATAATACTTATAATGTGGCAACATTGACGGCTAAATTGTGACTTGACCAAGCTGTATATATATTATACATGCAGGAGCATTTTTATACCTGACGGAACACTTTTCAGAGTTGTTGCAGAGGGCTGTCAGAAATGTTCTTAACAGGCATGTGAATTCTTGATGAGGTTTCAAAAGAAAATTGTATTTGTAATTGATTGTTAAGATCATTTTGATGTCATAAAATTTGTAGAGCTACTAACCATGATGATGAAATCTGTGAGGTACGGTGATGAACAGATGACGAGTCAGAGGATAAGAGCTAACACCTGGAAGATTTTGGTCTTTTGTGTTTTACAACTGATCATTGTAGTCTTTCAGGAGCTAGTTACTATCTGCATATGATTTTGATTATTGATCGAGGCATTTGTCTGAGGACTTCAGAGATTTCATCAACTGATCAGTATGTAGTCAGGACCACTTGTAAACAGTCCTGAAGATATGTTTAAAATGTCTGAGTACTGAATAGACCTGTTGTAGTAGAACAGGATTTCAGCTGCCTTCACAGTGTACTAAATCTGTTAACATTCCTAATACTAGAAATATGCTATCTTTTGCAGGTTCCACAGACTTCTGACAATAGGGGAGTACGCTATATTTCCGAAATGAACGCGATGAAATCAGCAGTGATGACAGTCAACGATCAACCTGTCAAGGTAATAATTTCTCTCTTCTTTAGACCATGACTGTCAGTTTGAATATTTCAAACTATTGGGTTCAGTAATGTTGCCCCTTGAGCCTTTTATCACAGTATATTGTCAATAGCTTTCTCCTTATCTGGATTTCATCCCGCTTGTGACATCGGTCAGAAAAGTGTGTTACAGAGAAGAAGTAACATCACAGCTTGTCAACGTAATCAGATGGTTCAACAGTCAAGAAGGGGTCGTACTAATTAGCGTCAACAGGCACATTTCACGACAACTCAAGACAACTCAAGACAACAAGTTTAAAATACCATCAAATACAATGGTTGTAATCAGAGTGTATCTGGAAAAACGTTTAAAACTGACTGGAACCATCGTGCATACATATTTTCACGGGAAAAAATGTTTTGTCGTAAAAATCGTCAACTTTCTCCGTCCGCAGAATTGGACGACCTGATGCTATTGCTCTTGCGCAATGACATTGGACCGCACCATTACAGAATAAAATACACGGAGAGAATAATAAAACCAGGCAAAATGATAGTAAGCAAGACTCTGTAAAAATTAATAAAAACATATGTAAATTTCAATGGAAAAACAATAAGCAATATTCATTATTTTAAAAACATTCAATGATTTGATTGATTTGGAGTTCATTCATCATACTACTTTGGTGGCACTTTCTTACTACGTCAACCCACCTTAGCGACAGTGTACACAAAGGTAGTTCCCAAACCCTAACACAAACCCACCCATATCATAATGGTGCGGTCCAATTCTAAGGACGGAGAAAGTTGACTATTTTTACGAAAAAACATTTTTTCCCGTGAAAATATGTATGCACGATGGTTCCAGTCAGTTTTAAATGTTTTTCCAGATACACTCTGATTACAACCATTGTATTTGATGGTATTTTAAACTTGTTGTCTTGAGTTGTCTTGAGTTGTCGTGAAATGGGCCTGTTGACGCTAATTAGTATGACCGTCAAGAAGTAATGGTTAATGATGTAATAGCAACATTATTTGATTGTACAATACATGTGAATCCACAGTATTACTGCTGCCACAGTTAACGAATTTGTTAAAGACACCAAATGATAAACAAGAGATATATTTCATGAAGTAACCGGCAATTGATGTCCTATGATTAGTAGATGTGTCCTATGGTTTTGGTTCCCATCTTATGAATATTAATGAGTGGGTGGGGCTTAGAGTTAAAGTTTAAACATGAGCAGTTAAACCTAGGTGTGTTCTTAAACAACTTCAGCCTTTAAAACCCATGACATCCTGTGATGAACAGATGACGAGTCAGAGGATAAGAGCTAACACCTGGAAGATTTTGGTCTTTTGTGTTTTACAACTGATCATGCTTAATCTTTCAGGAGCTAGTTACTATCTGCATATGATTTTGATAGTTATTCGAGGCATTTGTCTGAGGATGTTAAGGCTTCCCCATCCCTGAACTTATCTCCTTGCAAAATTGTGAATAAATATGTTGTTTTTTTTTCTTTTGTGCCAATTCTGGATTTTTAACACCTCATTTAGTTGCTATGTCATTGTTTTAGTTATTATTGCCTTGATCATGGTCTTTGGTTCATTATGGAAGGCAAAATGTGTGTTGGTGTGTGAGACACCCTGGCTTGTAAATGTTGCAATTCAAGCCAGAAAAGCTTGTTAATATGATAACTTCTCAAGCAAAGCTTGGATGAATGCATAAATGGCATAGAGGGCCATCAAATTGATTACAAAAACCCTAATATTTTTTTAGGTAGAGGTTGACATTTCAGTTTAAGTAACCAGAGATGGATTTAACAATCTAAGAACAAGAACTCTATTTTGTCTATGACAGTTCAACAGTAATGCAAAAGTACAGATTGAATAAATTGGTACTGGGAATGTGTGAACCAACTTTTTTTTTCTTTCCATTTTTCCCATGCAGATAAATCCACTGTTTCCCACAGTTTGGACAGGACAATCCATGTTCAGTACAAGAGTCATCTACATGATCTGATTTCACCACTTTGATCCTCAAGGTGGAACTGGAAGATGGGAAACAACTGTACACCTCAGCACCCAGTCGAGTTATTGTCACAGATATGGATTGCATATAGTACAGGAACTAGATAGAACTAGCTGGTTTCTCTGAGGATGGATGACTATTCACTTCACTCAGGTTTGTCTAGGCAATGCTATTTTATTTAAGATGCATTGTATACTTGAATCTCTTAAGCATTATTATATTGTACTATGAAAATATCAAATTCGTGAACTGATGATACTGCATTAATAGAGAGTTTTGAAAAGCTTGCAAGATGAAAACAATTTGTGTGAATGCCGTGTATTATAATATGCTAACCATTACAGCTGGTAAAGACAGCAAATTTAAGAAACTTAATTTATTCTTAAATGAAATTATTTTTGAGAGTGGGACATCTTTGTTAACCTACTTGAATGCCAATAAGCTGCTTTAAAGAATTAATCCAATCAAATGAAAGTAGCAGTAGATTTTAAAGTGTGAAGGTTTCAACCTCTCAACATCCTGTGATGATCAGATGACGAGTCAGAGGATAAGAGCTAACACCTGGAAGATTTTGGTCTTTTGTGTTTTACAACTGATCATGTTTAATCTTTTCAGGAGCTAGTTACTATCTGCATATGATTTTGATATTTTTCGAGGCATTTGTCTGAGGATGTTAAGACTTCCCCATACCCCTCCATATCTCCTTGCAAACATTTGAATAAATATTTTTAGGCAGCATTTCCCATCCGGAATAACTGCAGAAACAAGAATAATGAGGATGTTAACAGTTAACAGCTTAAAAGATAAATGAATGTTAGACACAAAAAACTTTTCTTGTAATAACTTGATGAATTACTCCTTGAAATTTGCTGAAGAATGTAAGTTTGATGTGCCTTTTCTCACTTTCAGACAATGATCAATGCTCATCAACTAGTTTCAGGATAGCAAGGATATGTGGCAGGAAAGTGAGTACCATAAGGACAGGTGTTCTACTTTTTAAGTTTTTTCTTTTTAGGATATTGTAAATGATGATTGGAGCACAGTGTGATTGCTCCCCCTTTCATTTACACTTCCTTACAACAAAATAGACATAGTTCATTTTGAATTGGTCTTGAATTGTGACATGTCAATGATGAAACTGTATTTTATTTGATCAATCGTGATGAAAATTTCATTGTTCTGTTTCTGAGCCATGTGTCCACAGATTAGATAAATCATCTATTGGGCAACTTTGTATTGAGCATTAAGCCAACTGAAGCAACCTGGATCAACTCTAACATCATAATATTGTGGATAGTTTCACAGTGTGCTTGTGCTATCAACTATGACTAATCAAGATTTAGGCAGTTTCAAATTGTGTTGGCTCCATCTAAGGGATAACCCCATATGTAGTGTTTTTCCTGACTGTCAGTGAAAAGGTGTGGTGGCTAACGACTACAACATTACCATTTCAACAAATGTAATCAGTCATAGGGAAATAATTTGCATGTGACCTACACATGTACTGTCTTCTAGAGAAAACAGCTGTTCAATGTGCGCCAGTCCGTGATGTGGGGTCAGTAGTAAGTGTATGGGTCTTGATGATTATGGAAAACTAAGTCGCCACTACCATTAAGTCTGGTTGCAATCTGTAATGTTTGTCTGAATCTTGAGCTGTTGCATCATTTGCTAACATCCAAGCTTCACTCTCAGACAACACATTTTGAACATTTTTCATGCACCATGCCAGTATGCATTATGTTGGTAATAGGGAGGAGCACCAAGTTCTAATAGCTATTGAAATGTCTGAACTTTTTGTTTCTTCCAGGAATGACAGATGTTGAATTGACAGGTATAGGATAGTCAGCATCTTACTGTTCTCACCTCAAAGTAACCATTAGAAGATAACTCAGTTGGTGTTAAAAGAGCATTTGGTAAGCACTAGACTGATTGTAGTACCATAATGTGTAAGGATTTATGTCTTGTTCACATGTCTGCACCTTCGTTAATCTTCTGCCTGTCTCCTCTAAGGTTCTGGAGATCATTTAGGTGCTAAATTAAAGCAAGGTTTTTCACCAGCACCACTCTTTCTACCATGGGTGTAGTTGGATAGTAGCCTCTGCTACATTCCTTAAATGTGGAGTACCTTTGGTCACACATCACTGAATTTTAAAAAAATCTTTGTAGTTAAAAAAATAGGTTTTGCTCCAGTGTGGTCAGTTTAGTAACATCTCACTGAACTGACTGTGTCCTATGACTTTGGAGTGTTAATGGATTGTAAGGAATTTTCAGTAACGGTGTATTTCAATTGTGCAGCATCTTTTAAGTAGTGAACTTGGGTGATATTATCTTGGAAATGGTTGTATGGAATTTAATAAACCAAAAAATAGGCAGCATTTTTGCTGCTGATCATAAAACACAAAAATTGGTATACTGGTACAAAAATCAGATAGTGACTTATAACTTAGATCTTTTTGAATTGGTTGTCATAGCTTCAGCATGGCTGGCATCACATGATGGCTGCTGCCTACAAAATCTTCTTAGCTAGCTCAAAACTTGGTGCGTACCCATGTTAGATTATGGAAGCAATGTATTATGGTCCAAACCTGAGCACATGACAGTCATTGACTAAAATTGTTATGCAATCGTGTTGTTTATGCTTTGATTTTTGTTTTCTTTCAGGATAAAAACTCCATGTGTGTTGTGAAAGGTTTCCCTACACTTGGTTTAATGGTGAGATATTATAAAACATTGTCTTTGCTTGCTGTAGCAACAACAGTCCATTGTTACAGTTCAGTTAATAGCTCGGTGCATCATATCACTTTTCTGACAATAATGCTACATCATACAACAATGAATGTGGTGCGGTAACATTCTGATCGAGGATTCTCTTTAAGAGTTACACTTTTAGCTTGTCATGTCATTATGTGTTATATGAGGCATAAAATCTTCACAAGGTTAGTAAGTTTAGTTCAATTTGTTTCCTGAAGTATCAGCTTAGGGCTTTGTCCACAAGCTATTATTGGTGTTAGAATTGGAAGTCTCCAGAACAGAAATATTCAATATTGTAGGCTGCTGTGCTCAATAGCCAACACAGTGTAAAATAACTGCAAATCATGTAACTTTTACAAGTTATAACTTGGATGTTGCAGCTTCTGGTTATATCCAGAGCTAATGTGATAATATTTAAATCCAGACTACAGTAAAACAGATCAATACAATAAGCATGTAACATCAGATGTTTGTCAAACTTGTTTACATAAGTACATGTAAGATAGGCGTGCTCTAAGAATGGCTATTTTACATATTAATTCATTGTGGCTGCATTACCTTGTAGTGAAGAGAGTGGAATGAAATACTTGGGAGCAACAAAAAATCAAGAACAAGTCTTGACCCAACAAATCAAGTTACTGAGCCTAAAGCAACACAATCTTAGCTCTTTTAATTAAAATGCTGTAATATCTCATCCAATGGGTAGTACTTTAAGATATACAGTGGTAAGATGTAATTGACAGTATTTCATGTGTTACTATGGATGCACATGCTTGCACCAATGTATAAATATATTTGTTTCCATATTGCCCAATCCTGCTCCCTATATCAGCAATGATGATAACCACACCATCTGAACTAATTTCAGACATTGTGGGCTCACTGAGCTGATAATTGCAGTCCATGAAATGTTTGGTGGGAATTTGTTCAGAAGTGCCAGGACCTTACTAGAGACTTGTACTATTTCCAATCAGAGTAGTTAAAGACAATTCAATAATCTCTTCCCTGAGATTAATAACAAACAATGATCTAGTATTGATCCTTAAGTTGCCTACAGACTAATGTCTTAGTTAATTATCTTATTTGTTGAATGTGGTTGTACTATTTATCTCTGCATGAATGACTCTTTGCTTGTTTAAAAAATAAACCCTTAATAACCTCCTTTAGGGTAGGGAATATCTGCTTTCATCTAAATAGCTGAAATGGAGCCTAATTTGTCCCTGCTTGACCTAATGTTGGAAGTCTGTTACATTCATAACCAACCAGCTACATGAAGGCCAGCTTTAACTCTGGCATATTCTAAATTGTGCTTTGAGCTATTGCATGGCTGCTTTGAAGTATCTCCTATGGTAACCATTAGTACATCTAGACAATGTTGCTTGTTTTTGTTATATATGACTGGCCCATGAATAAATAGTTTACTCAGAAAACATGTGGATCTTTAGTAAGATTTCATTAAGTGCAAGGTAAGGATTAAGTTAAAAACCATTAAATAAAGTTAATCACATTTGATCTCTGAACCTTTCTTGTTGCAGATGATTATACAGGGTGGAAGATATCTCGTTAATTCTGTCTTGAGGCTGTCTTGTATCCCATCTACTGTGTGGGTTAGTATTTCATTGCTTTAGATGGTCATGCAGGCTCTGTGCAATATACTAAAACATTTTCAGCACTGTCAAAGTGTAACCATTGTACATCCCTATTCGATATTGTTTCTAAAGGTGTTCATTGGCATTTTTGTCATCTTTGCAGTCTTTGAAAACAAAGATGCAATCATGTGAAAACTATTTAACTGGCTGTGATAATTGTCCCAGTCTCAACATTGTCATTAATTGCCCTATGCATATTGTCCTATGCATATATTGTCCTATGCATATATATGCATATATTGCCCTATGCATATTGCCCTATGCATATTGTCTTATAGTTTTAATGAATGCATATAATTGTAAGCAGTGTTGACAGTCCTAGAATATAGTATTCTAGTAACTATTCTGGCAGTGATGATTAAAGTTCCCCTGTCATAATATATTTGATGAGTAACTTGTCTGAGCCAGATTTTTAACAGAAATAGTGGTTTTGCATGGAAATCTTCCAGCTATGATCGATATTCCAAAGCACCCTTTATTATCAATAGAATTTTTGTTAATTGCATGTTGAGTATATTGGTTCAAGAATTTAAAAGTGCCACTGACAGAAACATACTTATTCCTGATATATGAAAGGTTTAAGATTTCCTGAGCAGCATGGTTCTGTATTGCATTGGTGGTAACAAAATGTCAGTTTCTCTCAACCATGTTTTTCATGTTGAATAGGCCCTTCATAATGTAAACATCTGTGTAAATCTTGTGGAACCCCACCATTCTTGATCACTTCAAGAAGCCACAGATGGACGGGTACATGACATGTCAACAATGTATCATATGGTTTGATAGTGGAGTATGGCTGCTGCTGTTCAATCAGAATGACCTTTAGAGATTAGATGGAGGCGTAGTGCAAACAGGAGGACCGCGACAGATGAGAAAAGTCGTCTGCTTGAACCAATGTTACCTTACTGTATGTGTTATTTGTTACACACATAGGTGCATGAAATGTGATCAGTGCTTATAACATGTATTATTTCTTTGTTCCTCTCAGATTGAAGACATTCCAGAGACGAGAGGACCATTGAGTAAGTCTATATTTTGAGTGATGTTAGGCTTTATGCAGTGTCATTGTCAGCTGTCTGTCTGGTCTTACATAATTGTATAGTTCACCACTTCAACTGTCCAAGTTTAATTTGTGATTGTAAGCAGTGTTGACAGTTTAATCAAATGTGTATTTGTCACTCAATTCTGGCAGTGATGATTAAAGTTATCCCTGTCATAATATATTTGATGACTTAACTTTCTGAGCCAGATGTGAGCAAGTAATTGTGGTTGTATTAGTATTCTGCAGCAAAATCTCCCAATGATGATTGCAATCCCAATTCACAGTTTATTATCAGTACTAGATTTTTGCTTATCCAATGTTTAATACATTATTAAGAATTTGAATAGGATCATCATAATGTATACACATTTGTGTCAAGTGAAACCCTACTTCAAAGATCCACAACAGGCATTAAACAAGTGTTGGACAAAGTAGGTATGGCAGGTATAATAATGGAAATCAATACTGGGGTGCTATCTACAGCACACAAGGAATATATTCATCAGATAGTCTAAACACATGGACCTTGACGGATTATATATAGGGTTAGCCAAGCTGGAGGGGAAAATACAAGGTATGTGACATTGTCCTTGTGAACCTAAAATATACTGTTATGTGCATAAAATGATAACATGTATTATTTCTTTGTTCCTTCCAGATTGAAGACATTCCAGAGACAAGAGGACCATTGAGTAAGTCTATATTTTGAGTGATGTTAGGCTTTATGCAGTGTCATTGTCAGCTGTGTGACTTGAATGATGATAAGCACTGGGCAATGATTGTCAGTGATTATAACCCTTTGAAATCACTTATCTGACTTGTTACCACCAGCTGTACCAGATGTTATTAATTTCAGTAATATCCGTTTTTCCTGTTTGCTTTCTGTGGCATTAAATTGTCTTAGCAACACACTCTATTCATACAATGGTTCAAACCTGAACAATTGTTTGTTATGGTGTACTAGGAATTTATAAAAGATACAGAAGAATAAGAAAGTTTGCCTGTGAACTTGCTAATTTAATTAAATAATATGCTATTAATATTATTTTCTCGTCAGAATTCATTTGAAGATGAAGCTCAATGCAGTAACCAGTGGCACACACTTATTGTAATATGCTCAACTCTTGGTTAGTATCCCAGTATTTTTGCTTTCAATTAGCTTCACTGTGAAATTACAAGTTGGTAATTTGAGTCCAGGAATCTTTGTCTGGGGTTACATAATTGTATAATTCATCATTTCAACTGTCCAAGTTAAATTTGTGATTGTAAGCTGGCAGTGATGATTAAAGTTATCCCTGTCATAATATATTTGATGACTTAACTTTCTGAGCCAGATGTGAGCAAGTAATTGTTGTTCTATTAGTATTCTGCAGCAAAGTCTTCCAATGATGATTGCAATCCCAATTCACACTTTATTATCAGTACTAGATTTTTGGTTATTCAATGTTTTATACATTTATTAAGAATTTGAAAGTGCCACTGTGGGACTTAGTTATTTCTGATATCTGAATGCTTTAAGTTTCTATGAGTTATTATATATCATATCATGATGTAATATGTTGAATAGGATCATCATAATGTATACACATTTGTGTCAAGTGAAACCCCACTTCAAGTTATCACTTCCAGGATCCACAACAGGCATTAAACAAGTGTTGGACAAAGTAGGTATGGCAAATTTCATAATGGAAATCAATACTGGGGTGCTATCTACAGCACACAAGGAATATATTCATCAGATAGTCTAAACAGGTTGTCCTTGAAAGATTAAGTATAGGGTTAGCCAAGCTGGAGGGTGAAAAAAAGGGATGTGACATTGTTCTTATGAACCTACAATACCTTCTTGTATACTGTTATGTACATAAAATGATAACATGTATTATTTCTTTGTTCCTCCCAGATTGAAGACATTCCAGAGACGAGAAGACCAATGAGTAAGTCTATATTTTGAGTGATGTTAGGCTTTATGCAGTGTCATTGTCAGCTGTGTGGCTTGAATGATGATAAGCACTGGGCAATGATTGTCAGTGATTATAACCCTTTTGAAATCACTTATCTGACTCGTTACCAGCTGTGTGAGCAAACAATGTGTAACTGCTTGAAAGTCTGTCTCCAATTAAAAGACTCGTTGATACTTAATTAAGTAATGATGCAAATAAGCTGTGTATAGATTAGACCAATATGAAAGAAGGTGAACCATGTTGTGTTCAAATGTACAACATTTGGTTTTGTAGCACAATGAACAGGTAGAGGGCTCCCTCTCTTTTTTTCACAAGCTCTGTGCTTCATTTCTGTGTATTTGTCTATAGTGAAGTGCACTGTTCTATAGGGTTGTGCGGGATCCCGGTAGTCAAGTGAATCCCGGTATCCCGATCCCGGTATTGACTAATCCCGATCACAAAGCAATGTGTCAATACTACCGGTAGTGGGAAAACAACCAGTTATTACATTCGTTTCGGTATCATTCCCGGGAATCCCGGACATAATAAAAATATCTACGTGTTACTATTTGAAATAAAGAAAACAAAACACAATTTTTTCTGGTTTCTGTGTTCTTAGTTTGAATAATATCTGACCAATTTACGTACTGGCCTAGACCTATATATTAACGAATCAACTTTTCACGTAGTAATTTGCACCTAGGCTACACCAAATATCGAACGTTACTTGCGCTCAGCATGTTACGGGACCTCAAAGTAATTCTGCAATTTTCGTAATTTAATCTTCCTTCAAACGATGATTGTCAAGGTTCCCATGTACAAAATCTTACTCTTATGCATTTCACCTCATTTTGTTATAATAATTATAACGATTTAATAAATTTTGAGCCAAAACCGCAGGGATTATATCCAGTTTAAATCCATCTTCGCACAGGACTGTATATTATTATAGCCTAGGGTACGGTACAGGTACACACAGCAGTTCAGTACTTGAGATTTGATGATGTAATGAAATGGATTCGTTTATTAATGCGGGGGGTTCCACGATGTCATTTATATTTATCTCGCTACTTTTTTAATTTTTAAGATCTTTTGTACGAAAGATTGATATTGTACGTATTTAAAGTATATTTTCTGGAGTAAACAAAAGCCGATTAAAGATATAAATAAATCTGTACTATTCTTATGTATGTAGTTTATAATCCCGTATTTACGTAGCCCCTATGTAACATTCTTATTGTCTGAAGTTCCAAACACGTGGTGACTTGTTGATAGTTAAAAACTTTTCATTGTGAACTTTTGAACTTGAAGGGGTTGCCCTATTCCAATATCATGGATTAGTGGGGAACTCCCAATTTATGTTTAAGTACGGATTACAAGTTTAATCCACGTGCGAACGTGTTAATCTAATATCGTACGTCGAGTATGAATGAAGGATGGTGTGGGTTGCTTTTTTCCAAGGTTTGTGCTTTTCTTTTTGGAAGTGTATGTTAAAAAACAAAGGCCCTAATATAGCGTGTTATTTTTTTAATTTTTTTTTATGAACGTGTGTGTAAGAGTATGTACATAGCCTAGGCTATGCATATTGAATGTATGACATTGACAGTCTCGTAACTAAGTGCTTTGAACCGTAGATGAAAGTTGAAGAAAATACCGGTTGTAGTTATGATACCGGTATTCATGTTGCAACACAACCGGTTGTGTGAAATCCGACTACCGCACAACGCTACTGTTCTACATTACCCCTGTGGTGACATTGGTGTTACTTCAGTGTGCACTGCAGTGTTGGTGTATCCAAGGTTTGTTGGTGGCCCTGTAGGACCTAACTATAGTAAATTATAGTATAGAAAACGCTTCTATTATAAATTGAAGTATTGATCGATAATACTGAAAATATTTCACATCTCACGCCATCTATTTGTCAACTTCAGCTGACTTGTTACCAGCTGTGTGACCGTAGAAAGGGAATGTGTAACATTACTGCTATCAAATGTTATAAATTCCTACATGAATTCATGTGCAGAGAACTAGTCTCCTGTTCTTTATATTTGATGTATAAGTTAGGATGATATGCTTGTAGCCTGCAAGGATTATTAAATGGTATTTAATGAAGTATGCTTTCCTTTCAGAATCTACAAAGAATTAATTGGAAGATTCACCACGCTCAGTAGGGAGCTCACCAGCAGTTCTCTTCTTAAACTCTGGTAAATTTGAATGTTTAACTGTGTACATCTCTGTATCATTATATATAGTCATGTTCATTTTGCAAATGTAATATAAGAAGATTATAGTGATGAGTTTTCTGGCAATGATGATTTAAGTTATCCCTGTCATAAATACCCTTGATGATTTCAACTTTCTGAGCCAGATTTAGTTATACATAG
This sequence comes from Apostichopus parvimensis, assembly GCA_000934455.1. NCBI lineage: Eukaryota > Metazoa > Echinodermata > Holothuroidea > Aspidochirotida > Stichopodidae > Apostichopus > Apostichopus parvimensis. Next base: position 85,117 of record KN886541.1, read on the forward strand.
ACTGTTGTGTTAGCGTAGTGAATTTAAGCACACAGTTATGCGCTAAGCCTAAGTCTGATTAAATATAGGCGTGTATATATGGGCAAATACACAGTAAACCAACACGAAATGATAACATAGAGGTTTTCCACCCCTAAAATTGATATTTCCAATGTTCTGTAATGTTCAATATTACTCATTTGAAGCAAAGAGCTAGAGTAAAAAGTTTCAACTTCCTACTTGAATTTTGAAAAAATGGCCCATTAGAATCCTATAGGAAAATAACGGTTGAACATTGACATACGGCAAGAAAATACAACGGTTGCAAAACATTGACATACATCACATAGATGGCAATTTTTCATAAAGTTTGAAACATACTTAGTCTTTGACCTTTTCCTATGATGGCATACAGTCATGTCTAACTCACAACCAAATTAGAGTAATATATGATGTATATATCACGCTCAGTACAGCATGAAATAGATAACGGGCGAACATGTAAAAAATGTTACAACCGTTATAAATTTACGTTAAAAAATGGCATAACTCAAAAGATTTGAAATGTATATGATCCATGTTACTGCACTCAGAATCTTAGCCAGTAGTGGTTTATATAAACACTGAAAACATCATTTTTTGGTGCACATGGGGCACAGGTGGCAAATTTTAAGAAGTTTGACATACAAAAATGTAACTCATGTGTATGTCAATCTTTTTCAAACGTACCACTATACCCCCATGTGCATCATCAAATGAAGTTTCCATGGTTTTTATAAACTATTTCATGGTAGGAATCTGTATACACAAAAGGAACTACATGCACTGTATACTTTTTTAGTTACGCAATTTTTTGTGGTACATTTATAACGGTTGTAACACATTGACATACTGTTCGACCGTTACCTATTTCATGCGCTACTAAGCCTGATATGCATCACCTATTGCTCTCGTTTGGTTGTGTGGCAGGTATGACTATATGCCATCATAGGAAAATGTCCAAGACTATATATGTTTTAAACTTTATGAAAAATTGCCTGCCATGTGATGTATGTCAATGTGTTACAACCGTTATATATTTCTGGTGTATGTCAATGTTCGCCCGTTATATTTCCCATAGGATTCCAATGGACCAAAATTTCAAAATTCAAGTAGGATGTTGAAACTTTCTATGCTATCTCTCTGCTTCAAATAACTAACACTCATCCTAATAGAACAAAGAAAATACCAATTTCAATACTGAAAACTGCATGTGTTGATTTTCGTGTTGGTTTACTGTGTAAAGGCCCATATATGTATATTTTGGCTACAAGGTCACCTTCAATGAGAATGGTGTGTCCTTATGTCAAGCTGACAAACATGTGATGCAAATGATAATACTGGATATAAAAACAAACAGGATGTATCAGATTGAAGCAGTGCCAGAACTTTACAGAAAATTATGATAGTTCCCATCCTATGTTTATGATAGGAATTTTGAAGGTTAAGCACCATTATTTGAAATACATTGAAATGAGCTCCCTTGTTGGCTTTTCACTCATTATTTTATGAATTGTAAAAATTTCTGATACAAGGTTTTTGATTCCTTGCTGTAAGCAAGAGAACCTATGCAGTCAGGTTGTGGTGTGAGTCTGTGACACTAGCTTGGTTCCTAGTTAACTCAAAAATGGAGTGATGGATATTCGTAATACTTGCCATGTATCTACATATAGTGAAGTGTGCCCTATCATTTTTCGTGCTGGACTTGTATTTAATGAGATTATGGGGTCAAATGTTTAAAAAAAAAAAAATAGCAATAACTCCATAACCTTAAGTTGGATTGTAGCCAAACTTTGTATAGTTGCTGGTTAATAGCTAGGACATGTAGAACTAACTTTTTTGGGGATTATCTGGACCCAAAAAAAGGCAGATTTTTATTTCCACCTCAAATACATTTTGGGACACTTTCTTTGGGCCCGAATCTGTGGAGCCAAATATGTTCGGGACCATTGGGGCCCACGTTTCCTTTAAGGTGAAATAACTCTGCAAGTCGGATTGTAGCCAAACTTGGTATACAGTTGTTGATTAATAGCTGGTACATGTAGGCCATCCGGCCCAGATTTTATTTTCACCTCAAATACATTTTGGGACACTTTCTTTGGGGACCATTTGGGCCGAATTTTTGGGGATGGACCAAAATTTTAAGTTGCAGACTCCACAACCTTTATATAAAAACTTGGAATACAGCTGGTTAACTGGTAAATGTTGTTATAAAATATTATTATATTTGGCATACCGATAAATAACACTTTATATTCCACTAAGCAAGGAAACATAGTACCTGTTAGGCTCTTATGGATGGATGTTTAGATCCTAGCAGGAACTATAAAATCAATAAGAAAAATGGGTTTCCACACAGATGAGCCAGACTTTCTAAGTTTTCTTTTCAATTAGTTAAGCAGTTTGCTAATATTTTTTACTTCTTTTTTATCCTGAAGGTTTTCAAGAATACTGATGGTATTATTATTGAAGCAGACATTGCAGAGCTTGGAAGTAACTTTTGGGAGGTCATGTACACAGTTGAGAAGAATCACACAAGACTCTCTGGTTGAGTTGACCACCAGCTAACAGTCAGTTATACATACTGTTGGCCAACATGATATCTCTTCTAGTTGTGATAGCAAAGTCATTTACCGTATATTTCATTGCAGGGTACCATTTAGTGTTGGAAGAGCAGACTTAGTTTGACAGAGTAGGTATCGGAAGAGCATAGTTGGGCAGTCTTGCTGATGTATCATACATCATCATGTAAACATTAATGCAGCAAGTGCTGCTATCCTTTTGTTTGTTGCTTGGCTACTTTTAACCTAACTAGATACAGGGATGTGCCCACGCTGGGCGGCCCCGCCCAGCACTAAAAATTACCGCCTAGCACTGTCTTAAAAATCGTGAATCCCGCCCAGCACTATTTTCATCTAAAATCCCGACATTCCTAACAATATATTCAACATAAATTGAAAACAAAATCTAAAAATGTAAATTGTTAGCAAAACTAGAACTTGTGTATGTGCTTAAAAAGCTACACAAGTGCCAGCATTTGGCATCTGAGCACCTTCAAAAGTCGAAAATTTCTTAACATCCCCCTCCCCCTTAGACCCCTCCCCCAGGACAGCGATCAGTATACCCGGCACTCAGGAAATCCTGGGCACATCCCTGTAGATATATCCTACAACAGGCTGTACCCAAAGTCAACAAGTCAAGGTATTGTACTTATTGTTGTGTTGTGTACATTAGTGGTTCATTGCTAGCATGGAAGTGAGATGAGCTCTTCCTCTCTCTCTCTGCTATATTCAATGAGTAATATTGCTAACCATCCCTGTCAATGATGCTACAAATGTTGTGAATGAAACATTTGAGATGTTTAATTTCATCTTGTGTTTCCACTGATCAAACATTCCTTACTCATCTGAGACTGGAGAGGATGGTAAAGTAATATATTGATTGGAGAGTGAATGATACATTATGTGGTAGTTGAACTGTTCATGACACCTTTAACACACGTGATGGAGCTCTATCTTGTGTTGAGTGTAAGCCTTCTTGCAAACTATTTTGGGTATTGACTACTGCCATTTCCAGTCATTAAGGTAGATTACAAACAGAGAGCATACTATAGTCAGTATTGTGAAGTTCGGAACACTGCGAAGTTCTGACACCCCTAAGAAATACACGATTTCACCATGACAACCTATAGCAACAGCCAATTTCACGAAAAACTACAAAGCTACAGTTATTTTCTCTCCAAAATGACCCATGTGCAAGTAAGTACTTACATATATGTCAATAAAATCACGGAGATCTATGAAGTATGTTATAATTACTGAAAGAGCAACTGCGCCACCAATTTTATCACCAGCGCCACACTGTGGGACCGGGTGTCCGAACTTCGCAATACTCTAGCAAAGAAATACCAGTTCCACAATCACGAAGAATCTTCTTGGAATACAACGTGAAAACAGTTTGCAGGAAAGAAAGTTTGGTCGTGTATCGTAATATAACACACTTCTCCCACCATATCAAGTATATTTTCAGGTGATTTATACCAGAAGGTATAGTTTTGGGGTGTTTTAAGGCGGCTTGGGTGTCCGAACTTCGAAGTGTCCATGCTACTGTAAGAAGTTCCATACAAGTAGTAGCTTGGTGGTCATTTTCATTTGGTTTGAGTACAGGAACGTCACTTGGGCTTTCTAAACTTTGCTATATATGTTCATGTAGCTTTGTGCTTATCTGTTCCACTTCTGCTAAGGAAGCAAGCCATTCCTTTATTACTATGAACGTAGTTGTAAGACAGATTCAGATTCGCTTGAACATTATTGCATAGAACTCTACACCTGTATGTTTGCCCACTAGTCCATATTTGCGCTATTTAATTACTTCATATGAATTGATGGTGTAGGATGCTGCATAATTTTACAAATACTTGTATTATTATGTAGTGTTGTAGATATCTTGTCTTATGGACTGATGTACACATTTTTCAGATAGAGGACATAGTGAATACATTACATGTTAGTTACAATAGGTTAACAAACTTAAAAAGGTTATTAACTTTTCTTTACCCAAGTTAAATATGTTTGTTGTAATTACTAGACTAGCTGTGGGTAAGCTTGTGATGCCAAAGTCAATTTGTCCATTGTTGAGGCTGTTCTGTGCTCAAACTGGTAAGTTTATCTCATCATTTATAGTCTGTCCATTAAATTGAACTGAGTTGCACACAATGAAGTGTAGAATCACAGAATGTTAACTTTCATACTCACCACATAGTCCTTGCTATATTTTTCTATGTAAAGCAATAAAAAAATTGAAGATTACTTCCGTTCTTTGTTTTGTTCTTTATTTAGTGATTTTGTATTCCACATTACCATTGAATAATGAATGTTCAAGGGAGTTTCCTTGTGTAACTCTTTGAATGTAATCTTACTTTTAATGCTTTTTGAAACTGCCCTCTTGAATGCATGTACTTTAAATGTCCCACAGTACAGGAGGTATCTAATACAATGCAATGATTCCTTGCTGAAAACAGAGAAATCTATGTGATGGTGGTTGTGTGCATATGTGTGTGATGCTTTAACTCGTCAACACAATATCTTTGAAAGTTCCTACTTTGCATATGAAACCACCTTATTGAATACAAGAAGCCATTAGGTTTGGGTTTAGAAGAGGTCATAATTTTAATATTTAAGCTTAAAAAAACGTACTTTAATTAATCCGAAATAGTTGAAGAACCGTGCTGTTTTTCTGGAGACCACAGGTCATTTGGGGTCAATAGAGGAAAAATTTAACCTGAATTGTGAAGCTTGAATAAATTCATAATAGGGAGAAAACGCTGCAGGTTAATTACGCACCCCCCCCCCCCCCCCCCCAGGCAAAGTTCGTAGTGCACACATCGAAGAAATGAGATTCAAGACAAGGCATTTCAGTCTTATGTTTTAATAAAAACTAATGCATTTTTCTTCAAAATGTAATGATCAACGAACACACCTTTAACAGGACTAAACAGGAAGTGACTGAAATATTAGTATTGGCATTGATACACTGATCGTCCTAAATTTTCATTTTCTGAATTCAAATTATTATTGCATGGTCTGTTCTATTTCATTGCAACGTTTTGCGGGACCAGCCAGTGGCGGAGCGTCCATACAGTCAGGGGGGGCGGATGCCCCCCTGGCCGACTCAAATGGACTGCTGGCGCCCTTTTCAGCTTTTACTACTTTTTACTTATTCGCGATTATTGACTTTTTATTGCGCTCTTATCTACCTATTGACATTTGTCATATTCTGTTGGTGTAATTTTCTGACAAAATGGCGACAACACCTATTTATTCTTCGTTTATCTGTAAATAAGCAAGGCCCGGAAAGGGTCATTTCCAGCGATCTAGGGAGTATCTTTACTCAAAAATTTTCTGTGCGCTCCGCGCCAACCTGTAGTGGCGCTCCGCTTAGATAGTGTCAATAGGGCCCCTACAGACCATTCTTGCCCCCCCCTGACCAAAACCCCTAGCTCCGCCACTGGGACCAGCTACAGTAAGACCAGGAAACACAATGGCACTGAACAAAAAGCTTAATGAGAAATTTCCATCCTTCCAATATTTGAAACTTGAAAAGAAATATTCAATGAAAATAAAATGCAAATTCACTGAAAAACATTTGTATTTACCACTCTTTAAACCTTAAAACTGGAAGCTTTTCATAGTACCAAAGTCTATAAAGTATCACGTTATTAAAAGTTATGCTGTAGGTCCACCACCCACTCGCTGAGAAATTTCTCTAACCAGTCAAGATGCAAATCAGCTCATAAAACTGGAACATATGTGGTCATTAAAATTCAAAGTATTTCAGAACAACATAACAACAAACAAAAGAGTTCACTGCACGTAAACTTTTCAAGTTTGACCACTATTGACCGCAAGTTTCTTGAATAAGTCTGGAACTTCCTCATCAAGGGTAAAGTCCCAGCGTCCTTTGTGGTTATCCTGTTAACAAGGCTATCAGACTTTGATCTCTTTTAACCTTTATAACAGAATATAATAGGGGTTCCTCGATTTTCACTCTCTAAGGTGGATCACATACCAAATATGAAGTTGATCCAAGTGTCACTTTTTATGTAAGCTTACATATCTACAAGGTTTTTCAACCTTGACTGACCTAAATACCTTTGACATTCACTCACAAGAACTGTGTCTTGCAGTCAGTTACTAAGGTAAATATACGTGTAAGAAATATGGGGTTCATCCAAAACTATACTTTCAAAGTTATTGCATTAACAATTTATGACCAATACCAACCAACAACAACCCAAACCAGTTCTACCTTCAGCAAGGCATCAAAAACTGATCAACACTTTGAAGTTAACTGGAAGTTGGACACCCTCTTAAATCAACTCTCTGGAGACTAAGATACTATCATACACTTTGGTTCATCAAATCATGATTTGCAATTGCTAAACACTTGATATCTGTCAATATTGCTAAGAGCAAAGGTTGTAGCCTATGACCAATTCGAGGGCGTGTACTTAATGGTAATGTGGTGTTCAACATACATTGTCCTTCATGGCGCAGGGTAAAAACATCAAATACTTGTAACAATAAAATATTTCAACTGATATGCTTACTGTCTAGACTTGCTATACAAGAGCCTCTACAAGTAGGAGTGGTGGTTTGGTTACATGTTTCAGTCGCTCAAACATTCTAGTTATAAAGACCTGTTACAAGTATAAGCCTTCCTGTGTATTATGAAAGCTATTCAGATTGCATAGAGACATGCAGAGGGCATTTTAAAACTGGAAAACCACTGACCAAGCAACAGACTATATAAAAGATATGCAACATGCTGATAGTAGTATCAAAAGTCACCACAAAAAGAAATCAACCCCCACCTATTGTAAGAAATACAGTTAACAAATGTTATAACATACACATGCATTTTGCATGAACCATGATATCATTTAGTTAATAAAGTTTGCTTCCTTTCACCAGTTTGTGAAAGTTCTGTACTGGCACTTAACTCGACTCATTTTCCATTTTTCCAAACGATACGAGTTTGCATACACCTGGGTAGTAGGATTGGCTGCTTGCGAGTTTGCATATACGCCTGGGTACGTAGGATTGGCTGCTTGCCAGGTCATTCTTCATAGCCAGTCAGAATTTCTGTGAAGACAGTTGTGTTCGGTTCATTTGTAGTCAGTTCAGAGTCATCCTCAGTGCACGGTAACAGAAAGACCAATGCTGCAATCAGGGCAATGAAGGCAACTGAAATAAAGACTGCAACGATTGTCCTATTGGTCTGGTTATCCCACCATGTCTTCTCCTCTTCTGCTTCAAGAGCAAGATATTTCTCTCCCTTCTGCTCATCTATCTTAGTATCTACAGACAGATACTTCGTCTCCGTCTTTTCCTCCGGTATTGGACTGTAGCTGCCCTCAGACTCCACATTGTCTTCTGGCATTTTGCTGTCAATGAGATAATGAGCACAACTGTTAATACACTATGTGTGAACTGTAACAACTAGAGAGTCGTTACATAAATATTAGTTGTGACAAGTCAAAATTATAATATGGGCTGGTTAATGCAGAGAGAGAGAGGAACAATTCATATTAATAAATCATATTAATATTAATAAATAAAAATTTTTAAAAACATTAATTTATGGGAAGTGTTCTCCTTTGCTTTGACCGGTAAACATAAAGGTAAAAATCAAGGAGAGTTCTTGCTTTGAATGACGTGTAAAATGCAATACTTGGTGGGAGATGGGAGGGGGAGGGGGGGGGGAGAGGTTGGGTGGGATAGGCAAAAACTACCTTATTGAATATAATGAATATAAATATAAGCACTTAAAAAGTTTTGTCTTAGGTGCTATATAAATGTTATTATTATCATTATAATTACAGTATATTCATATTCAACACATCATTAGAATCGATCTCACTTGTCACAACAATGAAGGGATGCAACTTTGACTATTTATATGAATCTGTGTGGATTTGTTTCTGTCTTTTGCTTGAATGGATTCAAATAACTAAGTGCAGCACCATTTTGGAGACAAAAAACACTTGTTTAGAACATTGCACTACTTCTCAGTATAAATCTGGTGACAACTGTTGCTGGCTTTGATATCCTATACTCTTTCCCATTGGTAAGTAGCAAGCAAAGCCTCATCAGTTGTCCCAACTGGTAATTAACTTAACCTACAAGATACTATGGTGCACAGTAACTGTGCCATCACCTGTTACAATCAAGTTCAAAAGGTCGTTAACAACAATGTACATGTGGAAACCTAGCATCAATAGACTTAGAGATACAGTTCCATTGTATTCAAATTGGTTGAGTTTTCTGCCAGTATTATATACACTTCAACACTGCACTGTGCTATCTAAATACACAGAGCCTCTGTGAAAAGCACTATGAGATCAATGTGTGCACTGAACAGTGTGTAAAAAGTTAATCACTAAATACTGTACTGTATACAGTAGCACAGCTGAATGATGGATGGCCATAACAACAAGAAACATATAGATATTGTTGTCCAAACTCAAGCACTGATGTTACAGAGAGTCATATCCACACTAACACATGGATGTGCTCACGCCGGGCAGCTGCGCCAGGCAGTTCTGAATGCCGCCCAGCACAAACAGTATTTTCAACTTTTCTGCCCGGCACTTTTTTCAATGATTAATTTAACAAATTTTACCATTACCAAAATTTAAGTGCATACTAGGCACAGAAGTTAGTGCCAGAATAGGAGAAAGTAAGCACCATAAATACCATCTAAGCCTACTTCATTTGCAAAATTTTCAAAAATTCATTATCAAACATATTAAACCCTGTATGATGGGAATCCCTCTATGTAAAATGTAGACCTGCACATCAATGCGAAATTGCCAACTTGAATATTTATCTTCTCTCCATATCTATTTTGAAATTGTATAATGATGACATAACTCCTCATATGCCTGTCACAAATTTGCCAAGCATAGTAGAAACATGCAGTTGTATTCCATACCAGCAAGTTTTTATCTTTTGAATATCCTTGGAATGTATCTAGTGCAGGAACTCGCGAAAAAGCCATCACTGGCTTATCAAAGCCGCAAGCTGACCGAAGTCAGTCTCTTAGATTCATATTTAACATCCATGATTATGAATTGTCAATTTTCAACAACTCAGTAACTGGAGGACATATATTAATCTTGGAGTGACTCGAACTCGGGACCTTATGATTGAAAGGCACGCCTCCTATTGCTTTTAGGGAACATTAATTGTGAGCCAAGCTAATGGGATGTGTGCATACAGAATTGTAACTAATCTACATACATGACCCAGCCATTTCCATTAAAAATAAACTATCCATGCAAAATAAAACTCAAAATAATTATTTGGAGAAATTTTCAGCTATTAGCTTGATTTATGATTTTTTGCTGTGGGTTATTCAATAATTTGACACCAATTTAAGACCAGTTTGAACTTGTTTAAGGCCAGGCGAAGCATAACCAAATTTTTAAGCTTGCAGTACGTGTAAGGCAAACTTTCTTCTCTGTGCATTTATTACAGCACTTTTAAAGCACTAGTTTGGTATTCTACCTTCAAGTAGTGATGTGCTAGTGGATAATCAGGGATCAGGATGTGACATGCCAAAAGTACAGTAGTATGATAATTAGAAGACATTATTTAGCATGTTTGTGTACTCTAACAACAAATCCATTTGAAAGGCAAAACAACATCAATGCATCACTTACATCGTAAGACCAGATTGATATGATCTCCTTGAATGGTCTATAGAAAGTCCTACTTTACATAACATGTTCGAGATCAGTTTTTAAACAAGTTACAACTATTGTACAATAGTTCTTCAATATCCCCAGTGGCTTTTATTGTGCAAAGTAGAAACAAAAAGGCATTCTTTACAGTAATAAGTTTAAGACCTCCTAATCATGCAACAACTTAAGGAACACACTTAGCATTGCGATGCAAAAACCAAAAGACCTTTATAAATCATAGCTTCAGTCCAAAGGGGTACAATATCTACTCTGAATTTACCCAATACTAAATTAACAAATTTATAGATTAATTTTGTTGCGATATTCCGATATTGGCAATATACAGTACACATATCAATCTAAGGTGTGCATGGCCCTAGGATTTGAAACTCCAAGTAGAATTCTGACTCCATCAGTCAATATGATGAGATAAGAAACCTCAACAGTTAACAAGGTTGATTTACATATCACTAACATTGACTAAAAGAATGGTAGGCCAACTATGTACAGTATATATAGCAATTGTTTCCAGTCTAACATAAATGCAAAGTAAAAAAGTTTGATTTTATACAGCATACTTTGCTCACATCTAGTATGTGTGATAAAACTACCTAAATTATATGCTTTCTTGTTCAATTATGGAATGATGATAACAATAAAAGGGTGTGAAGACTTGCGCAAAAAGAAATGTCTAATGCCGGTAATCTGACCTAGTTTCAAATGAGGTGTAACAGAAGTGTTAGACACCACCATCGATCCAAGAAAATACACACACAGCTTGCTACCGTCGGTAATTAGACACTAGTGTACAGTCAATTCATACAGCTGCGGTCAATACCCACAGCACAGTGTACAAACGATACAGCGATGGACATCTAAGGTCCAGCTAAAGATAACAAGGTATCACGTTTCATTACTGTCTGCATTTTGTAGCTACAAGAGACAAACTTCACTTGCAAGCAACGGAAAGTTAACTTTTTCACAGGGCGGCATGCGGTTTGGGGCGAGTCTTCAATGCCTTTAAAGCTCTCTCACTTGAATGGTTGAATACAAAAGTACATATGCCTAGGATGTACAACCTGTAGCCAAGGATAATCCAGTTTCGTTTGCAAAACATTCACTGTAACCTGTTATCTGGAGAAAGATGTGCTTTCTGGTTCTACCTCTTAAGTTCACCTTTACAAACTATTAGCTGGCAGCACATATATGGTCCTCCACATTCTCTCATCCCAGAAAGATTACTAACAGTTTCTATTACTAGCCTCAACATAATGCATCAAACTGCTGCTTTTTCAACTTCTAAGTCCCAGTACAACAAGTACACCTTGGCCTCCAAAGTAAACTCTCCACAAGAGAAACCTTACACCTGTCTGTGCATGTTATATTCAATGTTTTAGTTACTAAAAATTCATATTTAAACTACTAATTGGTACAGAAGAAGCAGTTTAAGGTTGATATTTTATGGATGAAGTCCATATCTCATGGTTATTTGCCATTTTGGTAAAAACATTTTCAAACACGAAGCATGTAACTGGGAGGTGGTTTGGTTTTCATTGTGACATACATTAACAGTAGAGTGGTAGTCTTTTGTTGACACGCAATACTGAGGAAACAAGCTTCATTTCCAGATGAATACTTAGTAAGATGCAGCCATTATTTCCTGATTAATTAATTCTGGGCATTTTCTACATGATATATTATATATGTTGTACTTCCCACAATGTGCCAAAATTTAAGGACTTTTGAAAGATGTTTGCTGTCCTAAGTTGATACATGATTGTTTGCAAAGAAGCTGATCAGATTCTCAAAGTAGTTTGGCTGGAAGCCCCCACTATGATTGGATTTTGTTGAGTGGGGAATGGGTTTGCCTTGAAGTACGATATATCACAACATCATTTGTTTGGAGAACAAAACATGGAAAATTTCATCTCACAACAACTATACATTGTCTGACTCTGACTGAGATTGCTAAGACACCATTTTCATAGGGTGTATTAAAAAACTGCAACAAATAATTATGTTTTTGAAAACTTTCTCAGTTTGCGAGAGCCTAACCGTAACTTTCGATATGCAAGCTTATTGCATTTGAGAGTTTTATATA